>JBAKBP010003522.1:0-55237 GCA_037953745.1 Lithodes maja
CTAGAGTATCTTATATTATAAATAAGAACAATGAATAAAAATATGAACCTTACTCTTAAATATTAGTAGTCAGATAGCTAGGACTAGGACTAGGACCGTAGGACTTCACGATTTTCTCAACTTCTCCTCCCTGACCAAAGTCTACGAACAGTTTACTCTGACAAGCCTTATTGCACAGTTTCCTTCTCCTTTTTTCTTGCTATCCAACACTTCCACCTTCATTTTGATTGTGTTATCTTCTTATATTGGCGTGGCATGCGAAAAAAATGGCAGGCACTACAAACGTTTGGTCACTCGCACGGCTATGAGCGCTTGAGCGGGACTGTGGAGGGAGGGAGGGAGGGTAAGCGGAGGAAGGCAGGCGGTATGCCCGTTCTTCATTCTTTTTCAGAGCTACTCCTGGGCCTCGCGAAACGTAGACGTGCTCGCGTATCAAGCGGAATAGCGATTTGGCCCTTCTTAGCTCTCGATTCGTGTATTGTGGTACCACCTTCGCGTAATTAATGTTTAATTAATTAATGTTATTTTCGAGGGGTCACTCGTGTATTAGGGTTTTCGCGAATTGTGGAATCGCGTATTGGGTGGGCTGACTGTATCTCGATTCGACGATTAAGTTAATTAACCCTCTGCCTTCATATACCCTTCTTAATCTGAATAAAGCCATCGAATAATAGCCTGAAAACAGACATGATTTTCGTAATCAGATCTTGAAAGGGCTAATTAGCACTTTAATCAGAGAATATAATTTTTGTATTTTAAGTGCAATTTACTGATTTTATGTAAATTAGGATAGAACTGTCCAAGTAGATAGTTTCCTTGGGATCGTCTTTAACCCTTTGATTAATACCGGTAGATGTCTTAACATGTGTAGAAGTGACACAGATAGAGCCAGCTATCTAAGAGGCTCAAGGTCCAATCAAAATGGCCCCATAAACTCTATTTCTCCCTGGGGAGTAAGGGGGGGTCCCTCATCCTATGCTGGAGGAAAACAAAGTATCGCCGTAGGCTATAGTGTACAGTACTGTACTTCACATATCCTACTGCGTGCCGTACAAGGGAACAAATCGGGGGAAGGATGTAGTATCTGGGCGTATCGCCAGCTTTGTTTATATTACTCGAACGCTCGCGGTTACCGTTCCCGTTTATTTTGACTGTTTTTTTTTCCTGTTACGTGCCCCCCTGCTGGCAAAATATATGATGATGACAATAAAGCATGTGAAATAAATGACTTAGAGTGTACAAAGAAATTTAACTTCGCATATAAGTTCGGTAAAACAGCTACACTATTGGGAGCGTTTAAGAGCACTGAAACTGTACTCGCTGGAACGTAGAAGAGAACGTTACCTAATAATATACACGTGGAAAATCGCAGAGGATTTAATACCAAACCTACATACTCCGATAGTCATGAATTCAGTGATAGGAGAGCGTGGAATCGCGATATCCCCGGATGAATAACAGGGGTGCTATGGGTTCTCTGCGAGAGGGCTGGTTATCACATAGAGGCCCACGTCTCTTCAACAAACTCCCACGGCGAGTAAGAGACATGAGGGACGTCTCGTTAGACAACTTCAAGAGAGCCCTCTCGATGTCGAACTGCAAAAAGTGCCAGACGAGGCCCATCTTCGCAAGGGAGCGAGCTTGTCGCTTCAAACAGTCTTCTGCACCAAATCACACCACCCAGAACGAGGGGCGGCACGCTCCTCGGTGCCGCTAGAAGTGTGGTGAACACATCACAAGGTATCACAAGGTAAGGTAAGTCATGGGATGCCCCCTCAAGCTATTATTGTATCCCACGGAAGTCAAATAGACGGGAACGTGATCAGCGAGCATACGAGTAATGTAAACAAAACTGGCGATACACCTGATTACTGCATCCTTACCCAAATCGGTATGGTGGTAGACTTATAGACCAACGGCTATTACTATACACTAAAGTCTTGCTATTGGCGTTGGTTTTACTATATGACACTGCTGAGGCTGGAAAGAGCGCAGATAGATACCGGTACCACAAGGTACAGTACTCTACTAGAGTAGAGTCTTTGTTGTTGAGTCTTATTGAGGCACCGATAAGCACTATGCCAACCTAAGCCACAGTGATGACATGATCATAATGGGGCAGTGATATAGCAGGAATTTTTTGTATTAAACTTAAACTGCTGAAAAGCTGTTACAATGTACGAGATAAAAAATTATGCTAAAGTAATGTTTCTATGTACAGTATGTATGTTTGCTAAAATGAGTATTACCCTCTGGCAGTAGCGTTAACCTCTGAAGTGCGCACAGGGGTAATTGAAAACCTCCCCCTGTGCTGACGTATTTGAGGTGTTTCCGTCACTAAAATATTCATTGTACCATTAATAGCAATTAATAATTATCCATATGCGCCTATTATGGGTTGATTATAAGGTATTAACCTGAAACAACAATAAAACGAGTGAAAACAGCGTTTGGATGGTCAAAATCGGAGATATAGCCCGCGAGTTGTATAATGTATGGGTGAGGCAAGCTACCTTCCCGCCAATTTTCCCCAAGGCCACTGCGACACAGTCGATCGATACTCTCTCTCTCTCTCTTGCACTCGATTGCCATCAGTGATGACAACACCCTGCTTGCAACTCGCTAATGTTAGCACGAAAATATACCTCAGAATAAGGGAATAATAGGGAAAATAGGTGATAACTGAGGGATAGGAGGAAAGTGGGGAAGGAGGGGAGGTAGAGGACTGAGATTTTGCATGGCCCAGGGGCCAAAAAAAAAAAATAAAAAATAAAATTTTTTTTTTTTTTTTTTTTTTTTTTTTTCGATGTCAAAAGTTGATTTTTAATTTTACTTACTCAGGAGAGTCTTCCCGCAGTCCGCCGGGGGAACTCTTAACCTCTGAAGTGCTGACGTATTTGAGGTTATTTCGTCACTAAAATATTCATTGTACCATTAATAGCATTAATAATTATCCATATGCGCCTATTATGGGTTGATTATAAAGGTATTAACCTGAAACAACAATAAAACGAGTGAAAACAGCGTTTGGATGGTCAAAATCGAGATATAGCCCGCGAGTTGTATAATGTATGGGTGAGGCAAGTCTACCTTCCCGCCAATTTTCCCCAAGGCCACTGCGACACCAGTCGATCGATACTCTCTCTCTCTCTCTTGCACTCGATGGCCATCAGTGATGACCACACCCTGCTTGCAACTCGCTAATGTTAGCACGAAAATATACCTCAGAATAAGGGAATAATAGGGAAAATAGGGTGATAACTGAGGAATAGGAGGAAAGTGGGGAAGGAGGGGAGGTAGAGGACTGAGATTTTGCATGGCCCAGGGGCCAAAACAAAAATAAAAAAATAAAAAAATAAAAATAAAAAAAATATTTTTTTTTCGATGTAAAAAGTTGATTTTTAGTTTTACTTACTCCAGAGAGTCTTCCCCGCAGCTCCCGGGTTAAGAGTCTTCCCGCAGCTCCCGGGTTAATAGATTTAGCGGTATTTTGTTTTTCGTTTAGGTAACCCTGGGACCGAATTGGTTATTTTTTTTCTCTTGGAGATTAATTATCAGCTGTCCGAGGGTGTGGCTGGGTACAATTGTCAAGGGTGGAGGTAAATCTGGTGTCATACATAGAATTAAAATGTAAAACTTGCAAACTAAACAAACCAAAAACTGGGACAAAGACAATATAAAGTCAAATTAACTTATCAAAATCGCTATGTGGAAACAACGCTTACTAAAATGAAATTTATGAAATAAAAAAAACACAATCCACCACATACAGTAGGCTAGGGTGTACATTACTACATGAGCAAGTTAATCTGGTCCAAGCAAACTAATTGTACACATAGCAACGCACTATTGTCACGTTCAAGGAATTAGTCAATTTGGGAAGTTGCGGACGTTCTGTAAATTTTACTAAATTATGCATGAATAAAGAAATTACAATTAGTGTCAAAATTTTCTATTTAAAATCAAAATTTGCAACTTGACAAGACATTAACAATAGTACAAAATACAAATTGGCTATCACTAACGATAGTGCTATCGGGTAGGTACCTGTAAGCATAGCATGCCTCAAGTGACCCCTATCAATAACTTACTCTACAAATAACCTACATTTATCATACAAATAAACTAAGGAAATCGCAAAAGCAGGCAATTGATACTATCGACAATGAATAGATATAATATAAAGACAAATACTTACAAAATATGAAGAAGCAACAACAGATTTAAACAAAGAGTACAGTACTCTTTTAACAAGAACAATTAATTTTAAATAATCATCAATATTAATGAATAGAAAAAGAAAAAGATAAACAATAAATACAAACAAAAAAAACGTAAGCAGAGGTTATACAAGAAACTTCAAGTTAAAAATGCTTGATTAAAATTATTGATGTCAAATTTTAGAATACAGTCACAATAATTGACCCTAAAAAGATTAAATTTATGTAACAATTTACTTGCCTTAAAACCTCTGTCTAAGAGTCGTATAGTAACCTAGCTCTAGCCCAAAATTCATCTACTTTAGTGCACATTTTACAAAATCTTATTAACTTGGAATAAAAACCATTATAAGTTATTTTACTATCGATATTACTACAGTACTAGGGAAAAGAAAGTTTATTACGTAAAAATTAAAATCATCAGCTTTGTGATATACTTTAAGAATGCACTGTTCATCAACAATCTATATTTATATCAAGAACATTTTCAACTTCATCATTTACGTTACTTTGTGTGAGGGGAATAGAATTAGGATAAATAAGTTTCGCAACTTGATTAAAATTTAACAAATTGCAAACGAGAATACCATCAATATATCTACTATTATTACTTAACAATTTTTATTTTTCTTGCTACTGTCAACTAAGTCTTTTATATATTTAAATTATAAAGCAAGCAAGAATAAATCTGCAATAAAGGGCTAGCATTTCCACCCATAGGAATTCCTAATATTTGCTTGAAAATGTAAGGCCTGAATCTAACATAAGTATTGAAAAGGAGGAATTTAAGGGCATCTTTAAGTTTAGTTCTATCAAAATATACTGAACTAGTGGGAGTAGAGCTAAGTGATGCATTATTAAAATACCTGTACAGTATGTATAAACATTTATGAAATTATTAGCTAATTTAGCAAGGATTGGAGCTGGAATGAGTGTAGCATTAATAAGTCTGTAGAACAAATCCAGGCTAGCGCCTGTGAACTGGTCTTATTTCGGCTCTGTTTTCAAGGGTATCCGTTGATGACGTCATAACCCCCTCTTAAAATAGAAATATCTTATGTGAATTTGTTTGCTATTTAAGGGTAAAAAATATAACAAAACAAAGCACATGTGCATTATTTTTCAAATTTACATGCTTTGAAGAGTGACAAAAACAATAAGTTATTTTTGGTGAGCTATCTATCTATCTATCTATTGCCTGACGCCGTGATCCCCGAAGGGGTGGCCACGAACGAACCGCCCCCATGCACCTCTGTCCCCAGTCAGTCGACGCCCCTCCCCCCAACCAGCACCGCCTTCATTCATGTAGTTCCTCACTCCATCCTTCCACCTCATATTCGGTCTACCTCTCCCCCTCTGTCCCTCCACCTCGCTCTCGTACACCCTCTTAGTCATTCTCTCGCTTTCCATACGTTCCATATGGCCGAACCATCTCAAGTTGTTCCTTTTCACACTTTCCAGCACATCTACCTCCACACCACACCTCCTTCTTACTTCCTCATTAGTCTGTCTATCCCTCCATGTAATTCCGCACGCACTCCTTAAGTAATTCATTTCCACTGCTCTCACTCTTGGTCTGAGTCTCTCAACCAACGTCCATGCTTCGCTTCCGTAAGTCAGTGTCGGGATTACCGTACCACACTGTCATGCAAGGACTTCTTCACTTCCATACTGACCACCCTATTTCTTGTTACTGCTTTTAGCGTTCCTACAACCCTCTTCCCCTGTTGTACCCTCTCCCGCACCTCTTCATCCATAGTCCCATCTTTACTCAAAACACTGCCCAGATACTTAAAAGAGTTGACGATCTCCATAGCCTGACCGTTCAGCTTCACCTCACACTCTGTGACTTCACCCCTTTCGAAGACCATAACCTTGCTCTTCCCCGTATTTACCTTCAAATTCCGTTTTTCGCACACTGTTCCAAACTCATTTACCAGACCCTGCAACTCCCATTCATTATCACTCATCAGAACTGTATCATCCGCAAACAGCAGTATAGGTAGCTTCCACTCAATTCCCTCCCTTTTCAGCGATACACCAACATCCACTGCTCTTGATAGTATTTCTTTCATAACTCCATCCATATATACAGTAAACAACCACGGGGACATCACACACCCCTGTTTCAAACCAACATTCAGGTCAAAGAACTCGCTCTGCTCACTCTCCACACGTACTGCCGCCTTTGCACCCTCATACATGCTCTTCACTGCTTTCAGCAACTTGCCCTCTACTCCATATATTCTAAGTACTTTCCACAAACCTTCTCTATCCACTCTGTCATAGGCCTTCTCCAAGTCCATAAAGGCAACATACACCTTTTGTTTCTTCTCCAGATACTTCTCCACAACACAATTCAGGGTAAAAATCTGATCTACACATCCTCTTCCCTTCCTAAAGCCTCCCTGCTCGTCGCCTATCCATTTCTCCGTTCTCACTCTCACTCTCTCAATCACTACCCTACTGTATACCTTCCCTACTATGCTTAGAAGACATATTCCTCGGTGGTTACCACACACTCCTCTTTCCCCTTTGCCCTTATATAGGGGGACTATTATTCCAGTCTTCCAGTCATCGGGTGCACTCCCCTTCTCCCATGCTAGTTTGCACATTTTCCATACCCATTCTATCACTATCTCACCACCATACCTCAACATTTCCCCACACACTCCATCTGTTCCTGGTGCTTTCCCCAACTTCACTCTTTTCATGGCTTCCCACACTTCTGACCTCCTGATCCCCACCTCCTCCTCCACTACTTCTCTTCTTCTCCCTCCCATACCATATCCAGCTATGTTTGCTGGCTCTTCATTCCTTTCATTTAGCAACTCACTGAAGTACTCCCTCCATCTTTCGACTCTCTCTTGCTTCTCGGCTAGCATTCTCCCATTCTTATCTTTCACACCCTTACTGTTTCCCTTGCTACCTTCCCTAACTTTCTTGACTTCTTTCCAGAACAGTTTCTTACTCTCCCTCCATTTTACACTCAGATTCCTTCCAAATTGGTGAGCTATGCTCTATATTATAGTTTAGTGTTGCATTGTACTTGTATAGTAAATATTTATATAGGTTAAGGTGACAAGTTTGAATACTGTAGTTTCTTTTGTCATTGTAAAGAAATAGCTATAGTATTTGAAAACATTAGGGAATCGAAAAGTTCAAGGATCCATTGTCATCTAAAACGTGTCACAGATTCTTGCTAAGGTTCTCATGCTATGCAATTTCAGTTCCAACTAGTTATATTATTATTTCTGTGTCTCAGTCATAGAGCCATACTGTATTTCTAAACCAACAGCTTTATTATCACGGTACCATTATTGAATATTATAAGCAGATCTACTGAGTAATAGAAACACGATCCGAATAGACACTGAGTATTAATATTGGTACAAACTTATATTATCTACAGGAAGAACTGGTACTGTACGCACACTTAACCTTTAAACCTAAACTGTGTATCCACTCTGGAGAATGAGAAGTGAAAAGAATGGAGGATGCATATTTTATCTATTACATTACTACCGGTAGTTATTTGTATTGATTGTTAAGTTCAGTACAGTATATTAACTTAATTATCATTAATTTTTTATTTTACTAATATACAGTAGTAGTTAATTGATATACTGTAATATAATTATTATACAGTAGTTCTAAGCCTATGTATTTTTGATGTAACATATATTTTTACAAGAATGTTTTCTTGTTGATGCATTATTTTGTTGGTAACTAAAATACATTTGTAGACTATAAAAAACCTGTCTGAAGCTGGCCATAATCCAGGACAAACAAGATGAGACTTCAAGATGCTATCCACTGTTTAGTATCTGCAAGAAGATTAGCCTTCACCAATTAATTGTTATGCTCAATAAGGAATATATATATCATGAGCCGTGGCATAGTCAGTAAAGTGTCAGCTGCTGATCAAAGGGTCGGGAGGTCAAACCCGCTCTGTCAACGTGTTATTGGTAGATGTCAAGCCCGGGCAACTTGACCTAGCAATTCGTGATAAACGCCTAATGTTCATGGCCACCCCTTCACGGGAATTACGGCATCTAGCAAAAATAAATAAAATAACAAATAAATAAATAAATAATATATATATATATATATATATATATATATATATATATATATATATATATGTTAGTATAGCCAGGTAATAGATTCTCTTTTAAACAGACGAGGTTAAAGGTAACTGCAGTTTCAGCATTCAGTATTTTATTGTTACAGCTTTCTATATTTCTAACAATTTTCCTCTGGGGTTCAGAGATGAGGTACAACAGGTTAGCAAAATTCATGGTGGATCCAACGTTTCACAAGTAAACATCTTGCATCTTCAGGGAATGGGCAGGTAATGATTAGAATAAGGACAAAGCAACATATTTATACAAAATTCGAGGATCAAGAATAGGTAGGTGGGCGGAGCTACTGGGTGTGGGGTGGCTGTTCATTGGTGGAAGGCAGTCTATTCGCGAGACGGGCACTAAATCTTATCGGTGGTTGGTTGTTGGCTGTGGGTGGCTGTGATTGGTTGGTGTTGTCAGTAGTGTGCTGATCGCGGAAAGGTACGGGAGGGGGGCACAGGGCGAGAGGAACGAGGGCAGTATGCCTGTAGCGTTTGCCTGAAGGAAGAATTTGAAGGTCTTGTGTTTGGTTGTTGATGCTGGGGTTGAGCGTTTGGATATATAGAGCTTCTAAAATAGCTAGTCTTCTGGGGTCTGATTCTTTGTCGAGTATGGTAGTTTGTTTGTCTACGTCGGCGCGAGTTAGGGCAAGATGGTGGGGGGCTTGATAGTGATCTTTTATAGCGCCAGATTGAAGGTGGAGGGTTAGTCGACGGGAAAGGCGAGTCTGTGTCATTCCAACATAGGATAGGGGTCCACAGTCCCCAGAGGTGCAAATATGCTGGTATATCACATGATCGTCTTTCGGTTGGTTGGTGGAAATGGGGCGGTTACGGAGGACAAGGTTGGAGGTCTTAGGAGATTTGTAGTAAATAATGAGTTTTATTTTATTGTCAGGGTTGGTGGGGAGGACGTTTTTGTGAATTATTTCTTTCATAATGGATTCGTCTGTTGTGTGGTCGGAAGAGATATGTAGTTTCTGTAGAAAAATGTAATGTCATTGGCCGGGTTGGTGCTAGGGGGGTCTTGTTTGTACCATTTTTCTAGGTGGTGGTTGATGGCATTGGTGACGTCAGTGTTGGAATACCCATTGTTGACTAGGACCTGGGTGAGCCTTTCCAATTCATTGTGTGTGTCATTCCAGGTGGTGCAATGGGTGAGGGCTCTCCTGACATAGGCGGCGATGGTGGACTGATGGTATCGTTTAGGGCATTCACTTTCCCCATTAAGACATTGGCCATTGTTAGTAGGTTTGGTGTACACTGTAGTTTTGAAGCCGTGGTCGTGGAGGGAGACAAGGAGGTCGAGGAAGGGTAGATGACCATCGGTGGTTTCTTCGTATGTGAAGTTGAGTCCGGAGGCGGCCATGAAGCGCTGCTGGAGGTCCCTGAGTTCGTCCAGGTCCTTCACCCGCACGAAGATATCATCGATGTACCTGCAGTAGACAGTGGGCCGGTGGGCAGCCAGGAGTTCCTCTTCGATAGTTCCCATGAAGAAATTGGCGAACAGGACCCCCAGGGGGCTTCCCATCGCTACACCGTCGATTTGCTGGTACATATTCCCGCGGGGGCAGAGGAAAGGGGACTCCTTGGTACATAGTTCCAAGAGCGTCTTCAGGGCCTTCTCCGGGATGTCCAGTGGGGGCGTATTAGGGCAGTGGTAAACTCGACGTAGGATAAAATCTATTGTCTTGTCAACGGGCACGTTGGTAAACAAACTCTCTACGTCGAGGGAGGCGATGATGTGGTCGTTAGCAGGGGGGGCATCTCGTAGAATTTCTAGGAAGTCATAAGCAGAGTTGAGGTTGTATTGCCGAGGAACAAAAGGGGTGAGGAGTTTGTTCAGGGCCTTGGCGGTCTGGTAGGTAGCAGTAGGGATCTGTGATATGATGGGGCGGAGGGGGTTCCCGGGTTTGTGGGTTTTTATAGTACCGTAAGCATAACCTGGGGTGAATTCGCCGATGAGTTTCTTCAGGTGTACGCCATCGGCTTTGGCGTTGATAGCAGTGATGGTGGTGTTGGCTTTCCTTTTTATTTCGTCAGTAGGATTGCGAGTGATCCTTTTGAATTTGTTTTTATCACTAAGAATGTCGTCCATTTTCCGTAGGTATTCTTCTTTTCCGTGTATCACAAGGCAGGAGGCCTTATCAGCTCGTCGGATGATGATGTTGGGGTTCTCTTTAAGTTGTTTAGCGGCTTTGAAGTGGTGTTTGTTGAGGAGCTTGCTTTGGTGGGATCCCCTGGTTTTGGCGGCTTCTGCTAGTAGGGTGGGTTGTAGGGCTGGGGTGGTGATGATCTTGATTTAGTGCCCGTCTCGCGAATAGACTGCCTTCCACCAATGAACAGCCACCCCACACCCAGTAGCTCCGCCCACCTACCTATTCTTGATCCTCGAATTTTGTATAAATATGTTGCTTTGTCCTTATTCTAATCATTACCTGCCCATTCCCTGAAGATGCAAGATGTTTACTTGTGAAACGTTGGATCCACCATGAATTTTGCTAACCTGTTGTACCTCATCTCTGAACCCCAGAGGAAAATTGTTAGAAATATAGAAAGCTGTAACAATAAAATACTGAATGCTGAAACTGCAGTTACCTTTAACCTCGTCTGTTTAAAAGAGAATCTATTACCTGGCTATACTAACATAAAACTCCACAACGAGAATGCCAGACATCGTACTAGCACCCGCCAGTTTCGTGAAGAACTGATACGAGAAGAATTAGCTGAGAAACGAGAGACCACCACCAATCTCCGATATGAACGTGACGCCCTGCTACAGAAATGGGATGAAGAAGAAACCACCCCTAACCACATCAAAACAGAAATCAACCCAAAACTCCAACAACTCAGCGAACAACACAGACGACAAACAGAGAACACTACCATCCAAAAACTCTCCCGTCTATATGGTGGAAACATAAAACTTCCCAAGCCAACAAAAGGATATATTAACCTCACCAACACCACCCTAACGCCGGACCAAGAAGACCTACTGAACAAAGGCTTAAATTGCCACTACATTTCCAAGCCGGGACCCCACCGAAAACGCCTTGAAATTGAAGTCCTACTGGATGACATCCTACGATCCCAGAAAGACGGCAAGATCATCACCACCCCAGCCCTACAACCCACCCTACTAGCAGAAGCCGCCAAAACCAGGGGATCCCACCAAAGCAAGCTCCTCAACAAACACCACTTCAAAGCCGCTAAACAACTTAAAGAGAACCCCAACATCATCATCCGACGAGCTGATAAGGCCTCCTGCCTTGTGATACACGGAAAAGAAGAATACCTACGGAAAATGGACGACATTCTTAGTGATAAAAACAAATTCAAAAGGATCACTCGCAATCCTACTGACGAAATAAAAAGGAAAGCCAACACCACCATCACTGCTATCAACGCCAAAGCCGATGGCGTACACCTGAAGAAACTCATCGGCGAATTCACCCCAGGTTATGCTTACGGTACTATAAAAACCCACAAACCCGGGAACCCCCTCCGCCCCATCATATCACAGATCCCTACTGCTACCTACCAGACCGCCAAGGCCCTGAACAAACTCCTCACCCCTTTTGTTCCTCGGCAATACAACCTCAACTCTGCTTATGACTTCCTAGAAATTCTACGAGATGCCCCCCCTGCTAACGACCACATCATCGCCTCCCTCGACGTAGAGAGTTTGTTTACCAATGTGCCCGTTGACAAGACAATAGATTTTATCCTACGTCGAGTTTACCACTGCCCTAATACGCCCCCACTGGACATCCCGGAGAAGGCCCTGAAGACGCTCTTGGAACTATGTACCAAGGAGTCCCCTTTCCTCTGCCCCCGCGGGAATATGTACCAGCAAATCGACGGTGTAGCGATGGGAAGCCCCCTGGGGGTCCTGTTCGCCAATTTCTTCATGGGAACTATCGAAGAGGAACTCCTGGCTGCCCACCGGCCCACTGTCTACTGCAGGTACATCGATGATATCTTCGTGCGGGTGAAGGACCTGGACGAACTCAGGGACCTCCAGCAGCGCTTCATGGCCGCCTCCGGACTCAACTTCACATACGAAGAAACCACCGATGGTCATCTACCCTTCCTCGACCTCCTTGTCTCCCTCCACGACCACGGCTTCAAAACTACAGTGTACACCAAACCTACTAACAATGGCCAATGTCTTAATGGGGAAAGTGAATGCCCTAAACGATACCATCAGTCCACCATCGCCGCCTATGTCAGGAGAGCCCTCACCCATTGCACCACCTGGAATGACACACACAATGAATTGGAAAGGCTCACCCAGGTCCTAGTCAACAATGGGTATTCCAACACTGACGTCACCAATGCCATCAACCACCACCTAGAAAAATGGTACAAACAAGACCCCCCTAGCACCAACCCGGCCAATGACATTACATTTTTCTACAGAAACTACATATCTTCCGACCACACAACAGACGAATCCATTATGAAAGAAATAATTCACAAAAACGTCCTCCCCACCAACCCTGACAATAAAATAACTCATTATTTACTACAAATCTCCTAAGACCTCCAACCTTGTCCTCCGTAACCGCCCCATTTCCACCAACCAACCGAAAGACGATCATGTGATATACCAGCATATTTGCACCTCTGGGGACTGTGGACCCCTATCCTATGTTGGAATGACACAGACTCGCCTTTCCCGTCGACTAACCCTCCACCTTCAATCTGGCGCTATAAAAGATCACTATCAAGCCCCCCACCATCTTGCCCTAACTCGCGCCGACCTAGACAAACAAACTACCATACTCGACAAAGAATCAGACCCCAGAAGACTAGCTATTTTAGAAGCTCTATATATCCAAACGCTCAACCCCAGCATCAACAACCAAACACAAGACCTTCAAATTCTTCCTTCAGGCAAACGCTACAGGCATACTGCCCTCGTTCCTCTCGCCCTGTGCCCCCCTCCCGTACCTTTCCGCGATCAGCACACTACTGACAACACCAACCAATCACAGCCACCCACAGCCAACAACCAACCACCGATAAGATTTAGTGCCCGTCTCGCGAATAGACTGCCTTCCACCAATGAACAGCCACCCCACACCCAGTAGCTCCGCCCACCTACCTATTCTTGATCCTCGAATTTTGTATAAATATGTTGCTTTGTCCTTATTCTAATCATTACCTGCCCATTCCCTGAAGATGCAAGATGTTTACTTGTGAAACGTTGGATCCACCATGAATTTTGCTAACCTGTTGTACCTCATCTCTGAACCCCAGAGGAAAATTGTTAGAAATATAGAAAGCTGTAACAATAAAATACTGAATGCTGAAACTGCAGTTACCTTTAACCTCGTATGTTTAAAAGAGAATATATATATATATATATATATATATAATATATATAGCGAGGGTGGGTCAGCTGGAACTTTGAACAACTGTACATACTATCTCCAGCTTGTAACTCGTAACTACCACCCTAATAAAAAATATATAGCCTATCTAATAATAATAATAATAATAATAATAATATATATATATACCGGATATATATATAATATATATATATATATATATATATATATATATATATATATATATATATATATATATATGTTTCTAGTCTCTCAGTGGGGATCGAACCATCGACCATCAGAACGATAGCCGACGCTTAATCAATTACACCACGGCAGGGGGGGGGTTCGATCCCCACTGAGAGACTAGAAACATTTAGTGGCTCACGTGTATTTGTGATATATTCTCAATATATATATATATATATATATAATATATATATAATATATATATATACTGTATATATATATATATATATATATATATATATATATATATATATATATATATATATATACACTTACACTGTATATACTGTATATGTACAGTAGTTAGTTAGTTATGTAGAGCAGATTAACCAGACCACTGAGCTCCATACGGAACTCTCATAGGTCTATCTATCTATCTATTGCCTGACGCCGTGATCCCCGAAGGGGTGGCCACGAACGAACCGCCCCCATGCACCTCTGTCCCCAGTCAGTCGACGCCCCTCCCCCCAACCAGCACCGCCTTCGTTCATGTAGTTCCTCACTCCATCCTTCCACCTCATATTCGGTCTACCTCTCCCCCTCTGTCCCTCCACCTCGCTCTCGTACACCCTCTTAGTCATTCTCTCGCTTTCCATACGTTCCATATGGCCGAACCATCTCAAGTTGTTCCTTTTCACACTTTCCAGCACATCTACCTCCACACCACACCTCCTTCTTACTTCCTCATTAGTCTGTCTATCCCTCCATGTAACTCCGCACGCACTCCTTAAGTAATTCATTTCCACTGCTCTCACTCTTGGTCTGAGTCTCTCAACCAACGTCCATGCTTCGCTTCCGTAAGTCAGTGTCGGGATTACCACACTGTCATGCAAGGACTTCTTCACTTCCATACTGACCACCCTATTTCTTGTTACTGCTTTTAGCGTTCCTACAACCCTCTTCCCCTGTTGTACCCTCTCCCGCACCTCTTCATCCATAGTCCCATCTTTACTCAACACACTGCCCAGATACTTAAAAGAGTTGACGATCTCCATAGCCTGACCGTTCAGCTTCACCTCACACTCTGTGACTTCACCCCTTTCGAAGACCATAACCTTGCTCTTCCCCGTATTTACCTTCAAATTCCGTTTTTCGCACACTGTTCCAAACTCATTTACCAGACCCTGCAACTCCCATTCATTATCACTCATCAGAACTGTATCATCCGCAAACAGCAGTATAGGTAGCTTCCACTCAATTCCCTCCCTTTTCAGCGATACACCAACATCCACTGCTCTTGATAGTATTTCTTTCATAACTCCATCCATATATACAGTAAACAACCACGGGGACATCACACACCCCTGTTTCAAACCAACATTCAGGTCAAAGAACTCGCTCTGCTCACTCTCCACACGTACTGCCGCCTTTGCACCCTCATACATGCTCTTCACTGCTTTCAGCAACTTGCCCTCTACTCCGTATATTCTAAGTACTTTCCACAAACCTTCTCTATCCACTCTGTCATAGGCCTTCTCCAAGTCCATAAAGGCAACATACACCTTTTGTTTCTTCTCCAGATACTTCTCCACAACACAATTCAGGGTAAAAATCTGATCTACACATCCTCTTCCCTTCCTAAAACCTCCCTGCTCGTCGCCTATCCATTTCTCCGTTCTCACTCTCACTCTCTCAAGCACTACCCTACTGTATACCTTCCCTACTACTCTTAGAAGACATATTCCTCGGTGGTTACCACACACTCCTCTTTCCCCTTTGCCCTTATATAGGGGGACTATTATGCCAGTCTTCCAGTCATCGGGTGCACTCCCCTTCTCCCATGCTAGTTTGCACATTTTCCATACCCATTCTATCACTATCTCACCACCATACCTCAACATTTCCCCACACACTCCATCTGTTCCTGGTGCTTTCCCCAACTTCACTCTTTTCATGGCTTCCCACACTTCTGACCTCCTGATCCCCACCTCCTCCTCCACTACTTCTCTTCTTCTCCCTCCCATACCATATCCAGCTATGTTTGCTGGCTCTTCATTCCTTTCATTTAGCAACTCACTGAAGTACTCCCTCCATCTTTCGACTCTCTCTTGCTTCTCGGCTAGCATTCTCCCATTCTTATCTTTCACACCCTTACTGTTTCCCTTGCTACCTTCCCTAACTTTCTTGACTTCTTTCCAGAACAGTTTCTTACTCTCCCTCCATTTTACACTCAGATTCCTTCCAAATTCCTCATCTACTCTTCTCTTACTTTCCTTCACTACTCTCTTCACCACCCTCTTACTCTCCACGTACCTCGCTCGTTTCTGTCTCTCGGAATCTTCATTCCCTCTACTACCCAACCACTCTCTATATGCTTTCTTCTTTTCTTCCATGAAATTCAAATTAATTAGAATATTGATAACTTAATCGATGAACATACCAAGAAAAATATAACATTTGATATTAAACTTTCTGATAAGAACAAGTGCATTGCAAAATTATACATGTTACCTAAATTTCATAAAAGACCTTATAAATATCGCTTTATTGCCGGAGCAAAATTTGCTACCACTAAAACTCTCAGAACAAGTCGTAAATTGCTTAAAATACATTAAAAGTACTCATAAAAGATATTGTAATACCATCATGAGAAGAACTGGCATTAACTATTATTGGAGTGTTGACAATTCGTTAGAAGTTATTGATAAAATAAATACCATGCCGAAAGTTACCTCGGTACATAGCTTCGACTTTTCAACTTTGTATACCAATTTGCCTTTAGATTTAGTATATTCAGAGCTTTGCTTTATTATAGATTTGCACGTTGACAGGTTCGTTAGGAATGGTAATTATTTCATAAATGTTTATACATATTTTAATAATGCATCACTTAGCTCTACTCCCACTAGTTCTGTATATTTTGATAGAACTAAACTTAAAGATGCCCTTAAATTCCTCCTTTTCAATACTTATGTTAGATTCGGCCCGTACATTTTCAAACAAATATTAGGAATTCCTATGGGTGGAAATGCTAGCCCTTTAATTGCAGACTTATTCTTGCTTGCTTTAGAATTTAAATATATAAAAGACTTAGTTGACAGTAGCAAGAAAAATAAAATCCCAAAAAAATTAGCACTTGCTAAATTGTTAAGTAATAATAGTAGATATATTGATGATATTCTTGTTTGCAATTTGTTAAATTTTAATCAAGTTGCTAAACTTATTTACCCTAATTCTATTCCCCTCACACAATGTAACGTAAATTATAAAGTTGAAAATTTTCTTGATATAAATATAGAGATTGTTAACCCGGGAGCTGCGGGAAGACTCTCTGGAGTAAGTAAAACTAAAAATAAACTTTTTACATCGAAAAAAAAAATATTTTTTTATTTTTATTTTTTTATTTTTTTATTTTTGTTTGGCCCCTGGGCCATGCAAAATCTCAGTCATCTACCTCCCCTCCTTCCCCACTTTCCTCCTATTCCTCAGTTATCACCTATTTTCCCTATTATTCCCTTATTCTGAGGTATATTTTCGTGCTAACATTAGCGAGTTGCAAGCAGGGTGTTGTCATCACTGATGGCCATCGAGTGCAAGAGAGAGAGAGAGAGTATCGATCGACTGTGTCGCAGTGGCCTTGGGGAAAATTGGCGGGAAGGTAGCTTGCCTCACCCATACATTATACAACTCGCGGGCTATATCTCCGATTTTGACCATCCAAACGCTGTTTTCAATCGTTTTATTGTTGTTTCAGGTTAATACCTTTATAATCAACCCATAATAGGCGCATATGGATAATTATTAATGCTATTAATGGTACAATGAATATTTTAGTGACGAAAAACCTCAAATACGTCAGCACTTCAGAGGTTAATGAACAGTGCATACTTAAAGTATATCACAAAGTTGATGATTTTAATTTTAACGTAATAAACTTTCCTTTCCCTAGTAGTAATATCGATAGTAAAATAACTTATAATTGTTTTTATTCCCAATTAATAAGATTTTGTAAAATCTGCACTAAAGTAGATGACTTTTGGGCTAGAGCTAGGTTACTATACAGACTCTTAGTGGACAGAGGTTTTGAGGCAAGTAAATTGTTCCATAAATTTAATCTTTTTAGGGTCAATTATTGTGACTGTATTCTATAATTTGACATCAATAATTTTAATCAAGCCTTTTTAACTTGAAGTTTCTTGTATAACCTCTGCTTACTTTTTGTCTGTATTTATTGTTTTTTGTCTGTATTTATTGTTTATCTTTTTCTTTTTCTATTATTAATATTAATATTGATGATTTTTTAAATTTATTGTTCTTGTTAAAAGAGTACTCTTTGTTTAAATCTGTTGTTACTTCATATTTTGCAATTATTTGTCTTTATATTATATGTATTCATTGTCGATAGTATCAATTGCTTACTTTTGCGATTTCCTTAGTTTATTTGTGCTATAAATGTAGGTTATTTGTAGGGTAGTTATTGATAGGGGTCACTTGAGGCATGCTATGCTTACAGGTACCTACCCGATAGCACTATCGTTAGTGAGTGCTGTACTGTATTTTATATATTATTTTGTAATAGTATAGATATCTTATCAATATTTGTATTTTGTACTATTGTTAATGTCTTGTCATGTTGCAAATTTGATTTTAAATAATATTTTGACATTTAACATTTAGTTTCTTTATTCATGCAGAGTTTAGTAAAATTTGCCAGAACGTCCCGGACTTCCCAAACTTGACTACTTCCTTTAACGTGACGATAGTGCGTTGTTATATGTGCGATTAGTTTGCTTGGGAAACAGATTAACTTGCTCATGTAGTAATGTACACCCTATGTGGTGGATTGTGTTCTTTTATTTAATAGTTTTCATTTTAGTAAGCGTTGTTTCCACATAGCGATTTTGATAATTTAATTTGACTTTATATTGTCCTTGTCCCAATTTTGGTTTGTTTAGTTTGCAAGTTTTACATTTTAATTAACAGCTATTCTTACCTCTTCTGTCCACCATGCTGTACCTTTCACTCCCCTCCCTCTTCTCCTCACTCCACACACCTCCTCACATGCTGCACAGATCTCATCCTTAAACACCTTGCTCATCTCCTCCACTTCCTCCATAACTTCCAGGTCGAACCCACCTAGTCGTCTTTCCACTGCTCTCCTGTACTCCTCCCCGACTTCCTCCTCCTGCAACCTCTCCACCCTCCTCACCATTCCACCCTCCTCTCGCCTCCCTCCCGCTCTCCTCACCCACTTCTTTTGTATCCTAACCTTAGCTACCACTACATAATGATCAGACAGACCCCCTCCAATACCCCTATACACCCTAGCATCCATCACAGATTTCTTCATTCGTTCATCCACACATACATAATCAATCAATGACTTTCGTTCCACCACTGTCTTATCCTTCATCGTCAACATCCGTTTCCACGTGTACCTGTGGATCATTCTGTGTCGGAAGAAGGTGTTGGCTATCCACAGCCTCCTCCCCACACATACGTCCACAAGTGCACTACCATTCCCATTCACCTCTGATGGTACCCCCCACCCTCCCACCACTCCCTCAACTTTCCTATCACCCACCTTACCATTCATATCCCCAATCAGAAATATTCTTTCGTTCTTGTCAAACTTCTCCAGGCACGCCTCCACATTCATCCAGAACTCCTCTTTCTTTCTTTCAAGTATATCCTCTGTCGGGGCATACACGCATACAATCACCCACGTTTGTATTCCTACTTTCATTCTCACCCACACAATCCTTGAACCCACTTGGAACCGCTGGAACTTGGACCAACTGTACATGACCCAGACCTGATCCCAACCACAACATTCATTAGTTTTTCTATGTTGGGGTTAATACTGTAACTCAAATGCAGTACCAGGTACCCAAGTAAGCTATCTGAAGCAATGCCTAGTAATCACCATACTCTATTTCTTCGGCTATCTTAGGAACCAGATGTGCGCAAACTGGAGGCAGCGATGAACGCGGGCCAAGTTGAGGAAGTGATCAAGCAGGCGGAGAGCGAACTGTCCCTGGCTCGGAAGATGCTGGAGTGGCGAGCATGGGAGCCACTGGTCCAAGAGCCACCCCCCAACCAGTGGAAGTGGCCTATCTAAACCAGTCGGAGTGTTCAGTGCTCCATTTTCCGGTTTTGTTTTTCAGGGACCCCTCCGTAAGTCAGTGGCAAATCTTTGGCCCAATTTTCACTACGATGACGTGACTGTTCCTATTATGCTGGCTATCCTTAAACAAATATATTACCGGTAAGTTTAGGAAAGATCGTTGGAAATCAGTAAGGTAATTGAGATAAATTTTACTTTCGTGGTTCTAGATTTTACCTTCATGATTTCTTGAGATATCTCCTTTGCTACGTGTGATCATATAATGTTAGTCAGAATATAAAAGTGGCACCATCTTTTGGAAGGGTTAAGCAGTTGCCTAGAGTGTTTTTCTCTATGCGGTAATCAGTCATCTGTTGAAGTAATTATATTCTTGATTTCTGTAACTTAAAATTCATAGATTAAACAACAGTATACAGTATTGAGTTTCGTTCACATGAACGAAGGCGGTGCTGGTTGGGGGGAGGGGCGTCGACTGACTGGGGACAGAGGTGCATGGGGGCGGTTCGTTCGTGGCCACCCCTTCGGGGATCACGGCGTCAGGCAATAGATAGATAGATAGATATTGAGTTTTAAGTGTGAATGTACATATAGCTATGAAGAGAAATGTCATTGTAATATAGTTTATTTAAATAATAAATTTTAAGTTGTTTCTATTTGATATTTGAATAACCCATTTGTGAAAAGTTGTTTACTCTTAATTAAATATATTCTTACATACCGGTATAAACTAGAATTACGAAAAATTTATTATTTTATTCAACTAATATGGTTATATTACTCACAGCTATCCTTGCATTTCAGTTACAAGGAGATCCAGGCTACTGTAATACACCAGTTTTCTAATTTACCATATATATTCTTTAATTCTAGACCCCAGCAATAGCTGTGAATCCTGTCTGCTGTATATGAAAGCTCCCAAACATTTTAGTTGATTTTTCAACATTTATTTACATTTCAATGTCCTTGTTCTACATTTAGTACAGTATATACTTTCTACTTTTATTGATGTTACTCCTATTATTCCACTTTTATTGATGTTACTCCTATTATTCCACTTTTATTGATCTTACTCCTATTATTCCACTTTTATTGATGTTACTCCTATTATTCCACTTTTATTGATGTTACTCCTATTATTCCACTTTTATTGATCTTACTCCTATTATTCTACTTTTATTGATGTTACTCCTATTATTCCACTTTTATTGATGTTACTCCTATTATTCCACTTTTATTGATGTTACTCCTATTATTCCACTTTTATTGATGTTACTCCTATTATTCCACTTTTATTGATGTTACTCCTATTATTCTACTTTTATTGATGTTACTCCTATTATTCCACTTTTATTGATGTTACTCCTATTATTCCACTTTTATTGATCTTACTCCTATTATTCTACTTTTATTGATGTTACTCCTATTATTCCACTTTTATTGATGTTACTCCTATTATTCCACTTTTATTGATGTTACTCCTATTATTCCACTTTTATTGATGTTACTCCTATTATTCCACTTTTATTGATGTTACTCCTATTATTCTACTTTTATTGATGTTACTCCTATTATTCCACTTTTATTGATGTTACTCCTATTATTCCACTTTTATTGATGTTACTCCTATTATTCCACTTTTATTGATGTTACTCCTATTATTCTACTTTTATTGATGTTACTCCTATTATTCCACTTTTATTGATGTTACTCCTATTATTCCACTTTTATTGATCTTACTCCTATTATTCTACTTTTATTGATGTTACTCCTATTATTCCACTTTTATTGATGTTACTCCTATTATTCCACTTTTATTGATGTTACTCCTATTATTCCACTTTTATTGATGTTACTCCTATTATTCCACTTTTATTGATGTTACTCCTATTATTCCACTTTTATTGATGTTACTCATATTATTCCACTTTTATTGATGTTACTCCTATTATTCCACTTTTATTGATGTTACTCCTATTATTCCACTTTTATTGATTTTACTCCTAATATTGTGTCGATTATTGCAGATTTCTAATCATATACAATGTTTTCTTCAGCAAACTCTAGTTACTGATCTGCCATTATTTTCTTTAACTTTTTTCATGTTGCCCTTATTATTGTTGCTATTCATATTATGGCTGATTATGTACAGATTTTCTTCAGTAAACCCTTATTTTAAAAAGTGAAGGTTTGCTGGACTATGTTTTATGTATTTTTTATAATTACAGTACTCCTATATCCATTGCCTCATGTCTGCATGTAATACGTATTTAGAAATTGTGTTTTCATATTTACCAATTCTTCCTTATTTTAGTTATCAAATATTTAGGTATATGAGCTATTAGTTGAACATTTTAATGATATTGATAGTTATATTTCTCTCCTACTATTACTTCATATTTTCACCTATTATTCAATCCAAGTATTTTGTGTATTATTTTGTATTGCCTTGTGTCTTGTGCCTTGCGGTTTACGTAAGCCAAACGGAGATAACTACAGTAAGTTGAATTACCATGCATTAAAGAGTACAATTGGTATAACACAATGAATGAGAATATTCAATAACATAGGGCAAAAGGCAAGGCCCACAGCCAACAACTGTGGTTGAGGGCTAGCTAGAGCAGGCACCCCACGTAAAATATGCTTCAAACTCGCCTAATGGCGGCTCGCTGGCCCCCTGGGGGTGCATCCTAGCCAGGAGGACTTAGAGGGTACAGGGCATAGCGTCTTTACAGACTGGCACTTTCTGCCTAGTAGTACAGGGGCCCGAACCCAGAGATAGCACACCGGGAGGCTGCCTTATCACTAGGCGCATAATACTGGGCCAGCCGTAGTGCCGTTTATGCGCAGGAATTGCGTCCCTGCGGTTGGTTCTGGTGGGGTGCCCCGAGGCCCCTTGGTTCCACCCCTATAAAGATCTTGGGATGGCCTCAGGGTGACAACCATCCGGGGTAGCCTGGAACTGGATACCTGGGGATAATGACCTCCAACGTTAGCAACCTATACCGAGAATGGATGATTAGGGAAAGCATGCAGTTTGGTTTGATGCTAGGACGCGGCACAATCGATGCCAACTTTATTGTCAGGCAGTTGCAATTGAGATATCTGGTGAAAAACGAGTTATGTCTCGTATTTGTAAACCTAGAGACAGCCTTTGATAAGCTGCCAAATGTTATGCAGTGGGCTATGAAAAAACTTGAGTCTTAGTGTGACTGGTTTGATACGAGGGTTCACAAATGTTGAAATACACTACCTGGATTATGTATGTTTCCCATAAAGGGCAACTTGGGGCTACAACAACAATAACAAATGGTAGCAAGAGTAAAAGGTGCTTTTGAGTGAGTTTCAACCAAGTGTCCACCAGGGCTCGGTGTTAAGTTACTACTATTTGTCTTGGTTCTGTAAATACTTTACTGTTTAGGGATGTTAGAGTTGGCTTCCATTGGGAGCAGCTATATGCAGATGATCTAGTCCTTATTACAGATAGTGCACAGGATACTGAGGTTAAAATCAATAGCTGGAGGGAGGTCATGGCAAATAAAGAGTAAATATATACAGTAAAAGTCCGTTAATCCGACGACCGATGATTCGAATCTCCCAATAGTCCGAATTTTTCAATTTGAGGCCAAATCCGAATTCTCCCAATGGTCCGAATTTCAAGAAGTCCCAAAGTCCCCTTTTTGAGGCATTAGGCCACTCAAATGACACATAATGGAGCACACACATATCATATGTTCATGAATTCACTTTAAAAGTTTACCATTGTCATTGTAGCCTATTACCTACTTCAAAACATTCAGATTAATGGTCAAAGGAAGC
Source organism: Lithodes maja (assembly GCA_037953745.1). Classification (NCBI taxonomy): domain Eukaryota; kingdom Metazoa; phylum Arthropoda; class Malacostraca; order Decapoda; family Lithodidae; genus Lithodes; species Lithodes maja. The sequence goes on from JBAKBP010003522.1 coordinate 23,818, forward strand.
TACTGATATAAACGTTAACACCTTCTTCTTCTTCTTCTTCTTCCACATCGTCTGCTAGAGAGTTTGTTTTGCTCTTGAACGCATCCTTGGGACGCTCCGATGCGCTACTGGCTTGCACCGCATTTTCTGCAAGCTCATTCAGTCTTGAGCTTGAAAATGCACCTTTGGATGTATTAGCCTTGAGCTTGAAAACGCACCTTTGGACGTTCCGATACGCTACTATTTATAGTTCAGTGATCGGAGCGTCCCAAGGGTGCTTTCAAGACAACAAGACAAGGGTGCTTTCAATACAATATAATATAACAGAGCACATCACAAAAGGAAAATTACAAGAACTTCTCAGGGAGGTGCCGTTGTTAAGGCATTACTTCCCGAACCACATCTGATCTTAAAGAGCAAGACAAACTCGCTAGTTGACGGAAGAAGAAGAAGACGTTTATATCAGCAGATTCCTTTGACCATTAATCTGAATGTTTTGACCCCCCTGTTACTACATTCCTTGTCGCGGTTGGGGGGCTTCGGGCCGGCACCTAGAGCTTGCTGGGGGATGCTTTTTGCCTTCTCCCCTCGAGCTCTCGTTGTCGGCTTAACTAATTTTGTGTAGTTTTTATTTTCTCTTTCTATGTTTTTCCCCTTCTGTTCTTATTCTGTCCCTTTTGGTTTCATTTTGTGGACTTTTCCTCTTTGTTCAAATTATGTTCGGTTGGGTGAGTGAGCTGGTCTTTGCTGGGATTGGAGCTTTGACCCGGGACCAATTGTGGTGACAGTGGTGACATGTCGGCTCACCCGAGAGTTTTAGGACCTGTGGTTCGGTAACATGCCTAATGTTATGGTTCCTAGGCGGGACCATCTCCGTAGTGCGGCTCCGGATCCAGGGGTGCCGTTCCTTGGAGGTGGGACTCTTGGCTTTCTGACCGGTAGCCCATAATTATGTAACGACTGGAGATGTTTGCATCGTTTCATGCCCTCAGTCTCATCAAGCGGGTTATGCTTACACTTGAGCCTCTCTTTACATTTTAATGCCATCCCCTTCCGAGGGGTAGGATAGGAAGCTGACACTTGGGACTCTGTCCCCACTTGTGTCGTTGGTGAAGGTTTAGGGCTCCATGTTTCGTAAAGGTTGGCTTACTGGTATCCCTCCCGTCATACCTTCTCTCCGCCTGGTCTGCTTAGTACACTCCTGGAACAGCATGGCTTGGTATTTATGGCTGGTGTTACTGTAACTCCTCCCCTGGTTCCGACTTTGACACTGACGACGACCTCTGGCGCAACTTCTGACATTTCCCTGGATCCTTCCCACCCCGTCGAGGGGCTTTCAGTAGCCTCCTCGGCTGCAATAGTAGGAGAGACTCATCCCTCTCCCAAGCCACTCTTACCTCCTTCATCTAGTTCTACTGGCCCTGTAACATTGGAGCCATATGTTCCTCCCAAATCCAAACCTCGTCCACGTCGTCCTACCCCGCCAACTTCTGTCCAGCTATTTCAGACTATTTTTGGCTCCAGTAAGTGGCCTAAATTTTTTAATATTAATTATGACATAGGTGATGATCTTGAGCTTGACTCCATACTACGCCATGACATCGGTGATGTTGAAATCCGTATGGGTACGGATGGCTGTCGCCTCCTTGAAGCTCGGACTGAGGCTCAGTCTCGTTCTCTTCAGGAGTGGTTGGTCGATCCGCCGTCCCGAGTTTCCATCACGCGGCACAAGACTCTTAATAACTGTGTTGGGACAATTGTTATCCCTCCTGAGATCCGTATTGATACACCATTTGAGGACTCTGCATCTCGCATCCTGGAGAACATGGGCCCATCTGATACTCCAGCACTGAAGGTTGAGACGTACCTGTCTCGGCGCGGTTCCCAGCGTGATGGCCCCCTCCGTATCGCTAAGCTGACTTTCGAGGGACGTGACTTGCCCCCTTTTGTTCGGATAGCGGGCCGGCGGCTGGCTGTACGAAAACATGTCCCCCGCCCTAGACAATGCCAGAGTTGCTGGAAGTTTGGTCACCCGGCCAAGTATTGCCAAGAGAACCCGAATTTATGCCCCCTGTGTGGAGGTTCAGCTCATCTTCGGGAGGCTTGCACTGCAACCTCCCGTATCTGCCTCAACTGCGGTGATCCCCATGCTGTCTTTTCCGACACTTGCCCGCATTTTCATTATCATAGTGCTATCCTTGATTTGAAACTGAGTCGGGGCTTCTCTCACAGAGCGGCTATCTCCCATTTGAAGGAACAGGGTCTGTTACCTTCCTTGACGTATGCTAGGGTGGCTAGGTCTGGTTTACGACCTACTCTCGCGCATCCTCCGCTTTCAGTGACTCGCCCTCTTCCAACCAATCGCTTTTCGCCACTCCGGGACCTACTGCCAGTGCCGCTTCCCCCTCCTGAGGTAGCAGGGGACCCTGTTCAGTGTCCTCCCTCCATCTCTCCTACTGCTTTGCCTTCCTCATCTAAGGTGACTACTAGGAGTAATTCCAGTGTTATTCTGGCCCGAACTGATGTTTCTTCCTTGCGCAGTAAGGCCTTCTCTCCTCCCTTTGATCCTGCAACTAAGAAGAGGAAAGGTTATGACTCTCCTCCTACGGATGGATCTGCCTTGTCTCCCAGGCATGTGCCGAGTCAGGATAGGAGGAGACCTCGCCTTCTGACATCTCCGCAGGTCTCATCAGCTCCTCTGACTCCTTCCCATGATGATATCGAAGCCCAACTTGCAGACATCGATGGTCCACTTATGGAAGTCGATACCTCCCCGCCTCCTGCTAAACATGTTTCCCAGTGTGGCTGTGATAAATGCTTTATAGACTATATTGGCCCCGCTATTAATGATAATGTGCATGACTTACGTGTAAAGGTTGATCACTTTATTGCCTCCTGCCACCTTCCTTCTGACTTTGCAGGGTCTCATGATGCCCATTGTATATGTGTTAATTGTATTGGTCACCTGGCTGTTCAACCAACAGCATTAGTGGAAAGGATTCAACGCGAGGTTTCTTCTCCCCCCGCACAATTGCCTGTGCTCCAGGTCCCGCCTTCCCAGTGTGTGTTACACGCCGCTTCTGGGGACGTGCCTGGTCGTCCTCCCCCTCACCCTCTGCCTGTACCCCTCCCCAATGTTGCCCGTATTCAGCGGGCTCAAAATCACAGTAATTTAAAATCAGTGATTACTCATGAACCATCATAGTATACTTCAGTGGAACATGAACGGTTTCGCCACTAGGCGTCGCCTTGGCGAAACTCAACGTTTACTTTGCTTGCATACTCCTCTGTGTGTCTGCCTCCAGCATGTAGGCCCTGTCCTTGACTCGATAGGTGCTTATTATGTTGCAGCTGAGTCACCTGTGCGTGATGGTCATCTTCGGACGGCCATCCTTTTACATCGCTCTTGTGCTTTTCAACCTGTTCCATTGTTAGATCCCCCATTCCAAGCTGTTGCTGTTAGGGTATCCCTTCCTAATGGTACAGCCCTTACCATCTGTAGTGTATATAATCAACCTAGTTGTAATTATAACATGTCTAGGTTGCCCCATCTTTTACGGTGTCTTCCTCCTCCATTTTTAATTTTAGGTGATTTTAACTCCCACTCTCCGGTATGGGGTTGTTCTTCTGCTGATGCACCAGGACGCCTCATTGAGGATCTGCTTTTAAACTCTCCCCTATGCTGTCTTAATGAAGGTCCCCACACTTTTTATTCTTTAGCTCACTCTACTTCCTCTGCAGTTGATCTTACTTTGGCATCGGCTGAGGCAGCGTCCCTTTTTACTTGGTCTGTTGTTGCTGACCGGTTTACTAGTGACCATCACCCTATACTATTGACTCCCACGTCCCCTAATGCGTCAAGTCAGTTAGCCAGGTATAACCTTGCTAAAGCTGATTGGGACTCTTTTAGTTCTCTTTCAGCTGACATTGGGGTTTTTTGTGATGATGATTCTCCTCATGATAATTATATGTTTTTCAAAGATTTTATTTGTTCCGTTGCTGATAGCACAATCCCTCGGTCATCCAGTGCCCCTCACCCTCGACGGGTCCCGTGGTGGTCCCCTGAACTGTCCAAGCTAGTTCGATTAAAACATTGTTTGGAGCGTCGCCTTGCTCATTCCACCCGTCACCTACGGGATGCTCGGGCATCGCTGGCAGCTGATGCGCCATTACATGTTTGGGTGAAGTTTGTTACTGCTATGTATTTTATCAGCGAGGTGAAACCCTACTATAATAAACTGTGTGCAATTTTCAAACGTACTGTTATCTCACAGAAGAAACAGTCGTGGCAGTCATATGTCTCCGGATTGGCCCCCCGTACGTCTCTGTCTTTAGTTTGGAAGAAATTTCACAAGATTACTGGTACAAACAACCGATCTCCTGTTCATTCGGTTTTTGATAATGCTTCCGCCTCTCTGTTGTTTGACGATTATTCCATCTCGATGGCTCATGCTAGTCATCTGGCGGATGTAGGTAGTGACACTAATTTACCCCGAGCGTTTGTTTCTCAGAAACGTCGTTCTGAGGCACGTTCCTTGGACTTTCGTGGGGGTACGTCCTCCCCTTACAACAGTGCTTTTACCATCGATGTCCTCAAGGTTGCCTTGCGGGATTGCAAGGATGCTACCCCTGGCCCAGATGGAATTTCCTATAGTATGCTTCAACACCTGGACGGTGAGGCTCTTACTTTTTTATCTGGTGTTTTTAACCAACTATGGCAGCATGGGTACTTCCCTCCTGATTGGAAACATGCTTATACAGTCCCCATTCCGAAGCCAGGCAAGGACCCTAGTTTACCCACCAACTCCCGCCCGATTTCATTGACGTCCTGCATAAGCAAATTATTTGAGAAGATGGTGCACCCTCGGCTCTTATACTTTGCTTTGAACCATAATCTCATCTCTCAATCACAGTCTGGGTCCCGCCCTCAACGCTCCACGCTTCATTCTTTGGCCTGTTTGGAGGATCAAGTCCGGCGTGGGTTCGTGTTGGGTCACCCCACCGTGGCTATTTTATTTGACATCACTAAGGCCTATGACACGACTTGGCGCTATCGCATTCTCCGTATCTTATCTGAGTCTGGCATGCGTGGCTCACTTCTCCGATTTTTGAAGGGTTTCCTCTCTGATAGGACTTTCCAGGTGATTGTCAATGGAACCCTGTCTCGCCTACACTCTCTTCAGATGGGCATCCCTCAGGGGAGCGTTCTTAGTAGCACGCTGTTTGCAATCGCCATCAACGGGGTGGTGTCCTGCCTCCCTCCTCAAGTCTCCCACAGCCTTTATGTGGACGATTTCGCAGTTTACTATACCTCACCCAGTTTATCTCATATACAGCGATGCCTTAATACTGTCTTGGGGGACGTTACCCGTTGGGCGTCTTCTACGGGGTTTACATTTTCCAGCGAGAAAACCAAGGCGATTCTCTTTTATCGTGACAAACGTCACCTACATGGTCAGACTATCTCCCTCTCAATGTCTGGACATCGGCTACTATTTTCTGATCAGGTTAAGTTCTTGGGGCTCATCCTTGACACACATCTTAACTGGTCTGCCCATGTCAAAGACCTTAAGGCGCGGTGCCTCAGACGTCTTAACGTCTTGAAGAAATGTCATCATGTTACCTGGGGTGCTGATCGTCGGACCCTCCTTATGTTATATACGGCCACGGTTTTGTCCGTCTTAGATTATGGGTGTGCTATTTATGGCACGGCTTCCCAGACCACGCTCAAAACCTTGGATCCTGTCCATCATCTTGGTATCAGGCTTTGCACTGGAGCTTTCAAGTCGTCTCGCATTACGAGCCTTCTCGTAGAAAGTGGCCAGCTTCCTCTCCCCCTCCATCGAGAGCGTGTAATTATGAATTCTGCTCTGCAGTTGCTGTCTACTGAGTCACCTGCGAGCAACTTGTTTGACCAGGTGGGGGAGGATGACTTCCCTCTAGCATTGTTACCGTCTTTTCCGGTTTTGGCCCACAGACTCTTTATGCACCATGATTTACCCATGCCCCTTCTGCAGGCGGCTGACCCCTCCATCCCGTATTGGCTTTTATCATCACCTATGGTTTGTACGTTCCTTGCTCAAGGTTCTAAGTCCTCGCTCCCTGCTGTTCAGAGGTGTGTCGCCCTTCAGCATATGCTCAGTCATGCCCCTGCCCGTGTCATATATACTGATGGGTCTAAGAGGGATGGGAAAGTTGGTTGTGCTGCAGTTTCAGAGGCTTCCGTTTTTAGCTTGGCTTTATCCCCATATTCGTCTGTTTTTACTGCTGAATTGCGTGCATTGTTGGGGGCGGTTGATCTGGTCCCTTCCTTTCCAGTCAACACCCCTCGGGTGGTTATTTATAGTGACTGCCTGAGTGCCCTTCTGGCGTTACAAGATCTTTCTACGAGAGATCCACTTATTTCCACTATTCTCCGCCGAATACATGACCTTTCCTTGGCCAATTGGAAAATCCAGTTTTGCTGGGTTCCTGCACATGTGGGCATTGCGGGTAATGAGAGAGCAGATCGGCTCGCTAAAACAGCCTGTATCGGTCCAGGAGCAGGTCCTCTCTTGCGCCTGTCTGACATGAAGGCCGTAGTTCGAGAACTCGTCTATCGTGCATGGCAACATGAATGGTCTTCTCAGCCCCTTACCATCCATCTTCGTGCTATCAAGGATGCGGTTTCCGTGTGGCCTTCCTCTTTTCAGGCCAGGCGCAGGGACCAAGTCGTCCTCACTCGTCTCCGAATTAGTCATACCCGCTACACACATGGACACTTAATGGCCACTCCACATGCTCCTCCCCCGTGGTGCGCTACTTGTGACACAGGCATTACTGTGCGGCACTTTCTCGTCGAATGCCCACTATATGGTCGACAGCGGCAGCGTTACTTTTCTCAGCTTTCTCTTCAGTCTATCCTGTCTGACACTCCTTCCTTTAATATTGCCAACTTATTTGCTTTCCTTAAGGAAATTAACATCTTTCATCTGATCTAATGTCTTATACTTTCTTCTAGTCATATCTTTTTTCCTGTTGTTTCTTTTCTTTCTTTTTAGGATGAACGCGTTTTATTGATTTTACCCCTATTTTTTCTGTTCTTTTACCCATTTCCGCTTTTAGCCTCTCCCCAGCCTTATGAGGGCTTTTGCCCAGTAGGCTGTAGACAAATAGTTTTTATTATTATTATTATGAATGTTTTGAAGTAGGTATAGGCTACAATGACAATGGTAAACTTTTGAAGTGATTTCATGAACATATGATATGTGTGTGTGCACCATTGTGTCATTTGGGTGGCCTAATGTCTCGATGTTTTCATCATACACAGGTTCATAGGGGTAAAGTCCGATAATCCGAAAAATCCACTAATCCGAACGAGGGCCGGTCCGCTGCCCTTCGGATTAACGGAAGTTTACTGTATTACATCAAGGTCATGATTTTCAAGTTGGGTGAAGAAACTAATAATGATTAGGTGACTTCCCATGTGCAGTCTGTGAAAAGGGGTAGTAAGCAACTCCAATGTTACATTTATCTTACATTTCGGTTACTTCCCATGATTTCTGGATGAAGTAATTTTTTAATGATAGTGTGGTAATCCTGACATATGCGTATAGGAGTGAAGCATGGATGTTTTTGGAGAGACATAAATCAAGAGTGAGAGGGGTGGAAACTAGTTTCTAAATTTTTTTGAGTGGAGTCTCATGGAGAGTGTGAAGAGAAACACATTGAGGTGGTTCGGGCATGTGGAGCGTATGACAAATCTGAGAATGACTAGAAGAGTGAATAAGAGTGTGGTAGAAGGGCAGAGAGAAAGAGGTGGAAGGATGGAGTTGAGTGGGAGGAGAGATGCCAACTGACAGAGGTGCATGGAAGAGATTCATTCGTGGCCACTCACTTAGGATTAGGGCGTCTGGTAATAGATAGATGAAAGATAGTGATTGGGTTTATAGAGGTTTAGTAGGATGAAAAGACTTCTGCCGGGAGAGGAGTCTCAGATTCGTGGATTTCGAAAGCGCAATATGTAATAGCTTGTATTGAATTATTCGTCTGATAGTATCACTGTTGGCAGTGTAAGTCTGGAATGTGTGAACAAGTTCTTTATTTTGGTTTTGTTCTCAGGGTTAGATATGGATAGGGATATTTCAGAGTTGTTGCCGCTTGATCATAGGAGGACTTTCACTTTGCTCGAAGGGTAAGGTGTATAGGTGTATGCCTTATGTATTAGTTCTCACATTCTGTCTCACATTCACGCCTCTGTCAGAGGCGTATTCAGTCTTACATTCCTGTTCTATATTGCTTGTGTGTATAAGTGTAGTGTTTGCAGTGCATGTTGAATGTTATTGTACTGTGAAATAGCTATGGCTGAGAAGTGTTGTTTGTAACCAGTATATAATCAGCTCAATCATGCTGATCAGGTGCAAGCATTTACATTGTAAATGTGACACTGGTCTACTGCAGCTCTGATGTCTGCCAATGCAGATAGGGGTTGGGAGGCCATGGGCTTGAGTTTCAAAGACATTCAACAAGCAAAGCTCAGTGATTTATACTTCAGGAACATGGCCAGTTAAAATGTAAGATATTTTTTAAAAATGGAAAGAAGTCAAATGAGAACAGTGAGATAGACGTATGAGGTTAATCTCAAAGATAAGGGACCTAATGAGGAACTAAGGAGGCGATTGGGTATTTGGGAGTATCAGCGAAGAGATGCAACATCTCAGCAGCCAGACTGGTTGGCCTGGGCATGTGGAGAGGATTGAATAAAGTATTTCATTCTGCACCTGCAGGTGCTTCAGTGGGGAGTCTTGCTAAGGCACGGTTAGCACTGTGCCAACATCTGCCACAGTGATGACATGATGGGGCAGTGTTGCAGCGGGACTTTATTGTATTATGTTATAGAAAATTGAATTGGCAATGTATGTACAGTAGGGTAGATTTTCCAGTTTGTTTGCGATGGACCAGTTAGTGTGCGATATACTGTATACTGGTATGAAGTTGAATCCCGCTCATATGTAACATTTCTGTATCTGTATGTAGTGTGACAGTTCTGCAAGGGTAGAGTCACTGCTCTAAAGGGTAGTGTTATAGCACTGAGAGCACCATTAACATAATTTATGCATACAAAATATATTTCTATGGGATATGGTTTTCCTAGCAGTGTGTGTAATAATGAGATGTGTTAGGCGAGGAGTATATCATGTCGTGAATACAAGAAAGGTTTTACCAGAAGTGTGAACGTTTCCTTTTTCATTCCCCGCTAAAGGATGGCTGTGCCAAAAATGCCTCCATTTTACTTTGTCTACACATATCCCTTTTGTTTGTACAGTATCTCCATACAGTTACAATGTTCCTTTCATTTTAATCACAGAGTAATTGGTAAGTTGCTGGAAGTGGTGAAGAGCATGTATGATGGTGCAAGGGCGGCAGTGTGTGTAGAGGATGAACAGAGCGAGTTCTTTGATCTGAAAATTGGGTTGAGCCAAGAGTGTGTGATGTCCCCATGTTTGTTCAGTATATATATGGATAGAGTCATGAAAGAAATACAAGGAAGAGCAGTGCATGTTGGATTACCCCTGATAAAGGGAAGGGAGTGAGTGGAAGCTGCCTGTGCTACTGTTTACTGATGATACAGTTCTGATGAGTGTTAATGAATGGGAGTTGCAGTGTTTGGTAAATGTTTTTCGAGATGTGTATGAGAAACAGAACCTGAAGGTCAATGTGGTGATGAGTAGGGTTATGGTCTTTGAGAGGGTCGTAGCTCGATTGGTAGAGCGTTCACCTGCTAACCGTGAGGTTGACGGTTCGAGCCTCGGGCCAGCCAGTGTGTTATTGGCAGACGTCAGTGCTGTTGGTGAACGGTGCGGTCTAGCAATCTGTGGCAACTATTCACTAAGTCCCTGATTCATCAGGGCACCCACCCTAGCCTTGCTATTCAGCAGGGAGTGTATGGTGGTAAAAACTGCATCATCATCATCAGAGGAATCATTCACAGAGTGTGAAGTGAGGTTGAATGGTCAGGTAATGGAGACTGTCAGTTCATTTAACTACAATCAGGCTGTTGAATAACGCATTTTTGTTCTAACGCGGACCCAGTAAATGCGAAAGCTCTATTCTAACAAGGACAAGGAACATTTTCAATCTACTGTGGAATCAACTCGGCCTGGTGACGTTACACTTGGGTCTGCTCGGCTTCCCGCTCTCCCTCCCAGTCTGTTTATCTCTGTCGGTCTGCATGTGCTTGAGTATTTTTTATAATTACAAGGATCTCTCCCACTGTTACGTAACCGTGATGCCTCCCCCCGTGACCCTATTGGATTTTTATGATGTGTGATGCGTACGGTACTTTATTGTATTTCTATGATGTGTGATGTGTACTTTGTGTCGAAAGGAGACTTTGGGATATTGGCTGGGATGAAATGTGACAAAAAGTGGACTTTGGGATTTGGCTGTGACAAAATGGCCTATTTCCTATAGGTTCTATTATTTGAGTAACACTGTTATGAAAGGAGGAAATAACTGTGTTACCTAGAGCCTGACTGTATTTGGGCAGTGTGATGAATAAAGATGGCAGTATAGAGGATGAAGTGTGAGAGTATGGAACAGGAAGAGGGTTGTAGGAACACTGACAGCTTTGACAAGGACTTGGGTGGTGGGCAAGGAAGTAAAGAAGTCACTGCATGATAGTGTGGTAATCTTACGTACGGAGTGAAGCATGGACGTTGTTGGAGAGACATATATTAAGAGTTAGAGGGGGGGGGGGGGGATGAGTTACTTGAGAAGTGTGTGTGGAGTCACTTGAAGAGACAGACTCATGAGGAAGTATGAGAGCGTTGTGGTGTGGATGTGGACGTGCTGGAGAGTGTGAAGATCACATTGAAGTGGTTCGGTCATGTGGAGCGTATTATGAGGGGGTTCGGTCATAAAGAGTGTATGGTAAATGGGAGAATGACTAAACAAATATATCAGAGTTAGGTGAAAGAGCAAAGAGGAAGAGGTAGACCGAGATTGAGGAGGAAGGATGGAGTCGAGAGGTATAAAATTGAAGGGATTGTTGGGTGGGAGGATGGGCATTGACTGATAGGGAACAGGTGCATAGAGGACAATCATTTGTGGCAACCCCCCGAGGATTAGGGCATGTGGCAATAGATAGACAGATAGACTTTCTTCTTTCAATCCATTAGCGATCTTCCACCACTGGTTGTCCCTCTCACTTTGACTTCCATTTACTGTATCTTGGCATTCTGTCATCATCCATTCTCTGTACATAACCATTACACAGCAAAATATTGTCATCCGGGTATCGTTCATGTCAGTCTATTCTATTGTCTCCATTATTGTCCTCATTTATTATATACATCGGAGACCAATATTCAACCCAAATTTCAATGAGGTCAGGCTAGTGCATGATGGCGATAAGCGTAATGTGAGAATAACTTTTATTATTTGTATTTAAATGACCTTTTAATGAAGCCAATTATTGATTGTTTCCTTTACTATTTCAGAACACTTTTCAATTAGATTTTGACCTTTTTGTTATTATTACTTTAGAGTCTACTTCCTTGCAGGCATCACTATACATTTTTAAGTATGGAATTGAATTTGCCAAGCGTGTTCCCAGTTAAGTGGGTTATCTTAGTCACTTTTCACTTTGGTTTTGTTGTCATATAGAGTTGTTATATGTGTACAGATGTTAATTTTTTGTGTTGGTGTACTTGGGGGACACAGCTTGTAGTACAGTACTGTATACAGTGTTTCCAATCTGAATGCTGTATATTACAGTACAGTACTCTCTTCCCCCCTGGGGGTAAGGAAATAGAATATGCCTCCTGCGTGTCGTAAAAGGCGACTAAAGAGGTTAGGTCGGTGGTTATGCGACCCTCCACCCGTGATTTTTTTTAAAGCAACGAATAACGAACAAACGGCCTCGGAACTGGTTGGACCTAATGTTGACTAACTCCGACCTACTATGGACAGTCTAAGGATTGCGACTTGAATTGTAAGAGGCATGAATGATGACACAAAAGAGAGAGAGGTCCAGGAAGTGTTAGTGAATGCCAGGCTGGATGTATGCGGAATGACTGAGACCAAATGGAGGGGTACATGTGTGAGAGACTGGGAGTGTGGAATGGGTGTGTGTGCTGGAGTGGGTGAGAATGAGGGAGCGAAAGAAGGTGTGTGTTTTTTTGTAAGTAACAAATGGAAGGAGCTTGTAAGAGACTAAAAATAATAATAGGTTTATTTAATGTCATTTTTACAATTGCAACCATAGAGTTGAAAATATACAGTGAGTAAAACATACATACAAAGTGTCATTACACATAAAATGCACATAAAATACAAATATTAAGAACAATTTGCCGGAATAATGATCATGTATTGGCAAAATATAATATAATTTCAAAACACTGACTACCTACTTCCTCAAGTAATTGTTTATATACCTGGTCATCTGTGGAATGGCACTGTTTTGGTGTTTCTTGGTGTTACATTTTTCTTCAACTAGAAAGTTTCTTGCTCGTAATTTGTGTGTGTAAGTGTTGGTGTTGTCCGGTAGAAGTATATTTCTATGCTGTTTATCGTGCAACAACTTAAGGCTGTCTTCTATGGTTCTGTGGGTGCAAGGATTGTGTGGATGAGAATGAAAGTAGGAATACAGACGTGGGTGGTTGTGTGTGTGTGTGTGTATGCTCTGACAGAGGATAAAACTGTAAGAGAGAAAGAGGAGTTCTGGGTGGATGTTGAGGCGTGCCTGGATAAGTTTGGCAAGAGCGAAAGAATATTTCTGATTGGGGATATCCCGGATATGAAAGTGAAGGTGGGTGATAGGAAAGCTGATGGAGTGGCGGGAGGGTGAGGTTTACCGTCAGAGTGTAGGAATAGGTTTTTACACCATACCCGAAAGAGGATTTATGGAGATCCGATCTTACTCTCAACCATCTTAACAATTTTACCAACACACCTAAATTTCGTAAGATGCTGAAATAGCCTCCCGAAAATATGCCATGGGCTGGGATTGAACCCAGGACCCTTAGGCTATGAGGCCGTCACTCCTACCAGTTAGACCAAGAAAGATATCTCACTTGACCCGGTCGGCTCAAATTATTTCCGCATCTGGTTCTGTTTAGGATAACCTATTTTTACTGACTTTACAAGAGGTGAATGGGAATGGTAGTGCACTTGTGGACGTATGTGTGGGTAGGAGGTTGTGGATAGCCAACACCTTCTTCCGACACAGAATGATACACAGGTACACATGGAAAGTGGTGTGGAGGAGGAAGGATGATACAGTGGTGGAACGAAAGGCACTGATTGATTATATATGTGAATGAACAAATGAAGAATTCTGTGCTGGATGCTAGGGTGTATAGGGGTATTGGGGGGGGGGGTCTGTCAGATCATTATGTAGTAGTAGCTAAAATTAGGATACAAAAGAAGTGGGTGAGGAGAGCTGGAGGGAGGCGAGAGGAGGGTGGAGAGGTTGCAGGAGGAGGAGATTAGGGAAGAGTTGAAGAGAACAGTAAAAAGACGACTTGGGAGGTTTGACCTGGAGGGTATGGAGGAGGTGAGCAAAGTGTTTAAGGAAGCGATATGTGCAGCATGTGAGGAGGTGTATGGAGTAAGGAGAAGAGGGAGAGGAGTGAATGGTACAGCATGGTGGACTGAAGATAAGAAGAAAGCGTATAGAGAGGTGGTGGTTGTTGTTGTTGTTGTTGTTCTTCCCTAAGCTGCCTGGCCGAACAGCCCCGAGTCCCTGAGAAAGGCCATGGCCACGATTGGGCTTTCCCACAGAGCTCTCATTGAGTGTAGATTGTGTTGTTGGCGTAAGTGGTTGTGTGAAATGCAGTCTTCTATGATGTGTTTAATGGTATGGGGTGCTGTGTTACATCCCGGGCAGGCGTCGACAACGGAGTCATCCAGTCTCTTCTGATAGCTCAGGAGAGCTGGATGGTTTCCGCATCTCAGCCTGGCCAGGTGGACTCTGTCCTCGCGAGGAAGGGAGGATTCGGAAGGATGGATTTCGGGAGGTCGTGCATGCAGCTGCGTGTTGTCTGTGAGTGAGTGGATGGATCGGTGAGAGATATGAGTATGGATGTGCTTCTGGAAGTTGGTTCGGGGTGGGCAGGGAGGGAGAGAGGACAATAATTGTGTGTGATACCGTGTGCTGGGTGTTGTTTTGATATTTCTTGGTGTCTGTGGGTGTGTTGCCATGTAGTTTAGTGGGTGGTCTTGGTTCGTGGAGGCTGCTGCCAGGAATTGAGTGCCTCTCATGTCCAGATGGTCTTTGACTTTGAAGATTTGGGTTTCTTGATGTAGGTGATCTGTGGGTGCAGTAGCTGTGCAGCCTGTAATGATCTTCAGGGCTTTGTTTTGAATAGTCTGTAAGGTCTTATGATGTGTTTCAGCTAGGTTAGAAGCCCAGGCTGGGCTTGCGTATTCCATCACTGATCTTATGTATTGTTTATATACTGTGGTGGTAGTTTCTTTGTTGTGTCCAAATTTTGTGTGATCAAGTGACCTGAGGGCGTTAAGTCTGGGTGTCAGTTTCTTTTTAATATTTGTGGTGTGCTGTTTGAATGTCATATGAGTATCATATGTTACTCCTAGGATTTTGGGTGTGTGTGTATGTGTTAGGGGTGTGTTGTTTATGGTGAGTTGAGGGATGTATTCGTGTCCTCCTGTCCAACTTGTGAGCAGGGTTGCGGTGGATTTGGCTGGGGCTAGATTAAGTCTGTTTGTAGTGCACCAGCCATGTAGTGTGTTGAGATAGGGTTGAAGGAGATCTGTTGCTCTTTTTGGGTCATGGTGTGTGCATGTGAGTGTTATGTCATCTGCATAGGAGGCTAAGTTTATTTGGGGCGTATTGGTTGTAGTTATATCGTGCATGTACAGATTGAAGAGTGCGGGCGATAGGACGGATCCTTGTGAGACTCCGTTTGGAAAGTTTCTGATTTTAGATGACTGACCGGCAAAAGATACGTGTGCACATCTGCCTGCTAGGAAGTTGGCCAGCCACCTTTTTGTGTTGTTGTGCATGTTTGTGTTGTAGATTTTGTTTGTTAGGATGTGGCGGGAGATGGCATCGAAGGCTTTACTAATGTCGAGTGTGGCTAATAGTGATCTGTGTGGTGGTCTAGCTGAGTTGATGCCGTCGAAAGCTCTTTGTGTAAGGTCTGTGAGAAGAGTGTTTGTGGAGTGCAGTGGCCTAAAGCCATGTTGTGTTGGAGCTAGGGGTAGGTCAGGTGTAATTAGTTGTAATACTAGGCGTTCCATGACTTTGGAGGGGGAGCAAAGGAGTGTGATGGGGCGGTGCGAGGAGGGTAGCGTGTGGTCTTTGTTGGGTTTGGGGAATGTGATGATACCATGCTTCCAAATGTCTGATATTGTGTTGTGTGAATAGCTGTAGTTTGATATGTTAGTGAGTGCTTGTATGCCTTGTGGTCCCAGGTGTCTGAGGTGTATGTTGCTCATGTTGTCTAGGCCACAGGCGGGTGAGTGCTTGAGAGAGGTGGTTGGGTAGTAGAGTGAATGAAGATTTGGAGAGACAGAAAAAAGCGAGGTACTTGGAGAAAAAGAGAGTAGTGAAGGAAAGTAAGAGAAGATCAGATGAGGAATTTGGAAGGAATCTGAGTGTAAAATGGAAGGAGTGTAAGAAACTGTTCTGGAGAGAGGTCAAGAAAGTTAGGGAAGGTAGCCAGGGAAATAGTAAAGGTGTAAAAGATAAGAATGGGCGAGTGTTAACCGAGAAGCAAGAGAGAGTCGAAAGATGGAGGGAGTACTTCAACGAATTGCTGAATGTAAGGAATGAAGTGCCAGCAAACATAGTTGGATGGGGTATGGAAGGGAGAAGAAGAGAAGTAGGGGAGGAGGAGGTGGGGATCAGGTCAGAAGTGTGTGAAGCCATGAAAAGAGTGAAGCTGGGGAAAGCATCAAGAATAGATGGAGTGTGTGGGGAAATGCTGAGGTATGGTGGTGAGATAGTGATCGAATGGGTATGGAAAATTTGTAAACTAGCATGGGAGAACGGGAGTGCACCTGATGACTGGAAGACAGGCATTATAGTCCCCCTGTATAAGGAGAAAGAGGAATGTGTGGTAACCACCGGGGAATATGTCTTCTAAGCGTATTAGGGAAGGTGTACAGTAGGGTAGTTATTGAGAGAGTGAGAGCCAGAATGGAGAAATGGATAGGTGACGAGCAGGGTGGGTTTAGGAAGGGAAGAGGATGTGTAGATCAGATTTTTGCCCTGAAATGTGTTGTGGAGAAAGACAGAGTGGATAGAGAAGGTATGTGGAAAGTACTGAGACTATAGGGAGTAGATGGCAAGTTGCTGAAAGCAGTGAAGAGCATGTATGAGGGTGCAAAGGCATCAGTATGTGAGGAGAATGAGCAGAGCGAGTTCTTTGATCTGAATGTTGGGTTGAAATGGGTGTGTGATGTCCCTGTGGTTGTTTAATGTATACAGTATATGGATGGAGTCATGAAAGAAATACTGTACAAGGAAGACCAGTGAATGTTGGTGTACCACTGATAAGGGAGGGAAACCAGTGGAAGCTACCTGTACTGCTGTTTGCTGATGATACAGTTCTGATGAGCGATAGTGAATGGGAGTTGCAGGGTCTGGTAAATATGTTTGGAACAGTGTGCGAAAAACGGAATCTGAAGGTAAATGCGGGGAAGAGAAAGGTTATGGTCTTCGAAATGGGTGAAGCCACAGAGTGTGAGGTGAAGTTGAACGGTCAGGCTATGGATATTGTCAGCTCATTTAATTATCTGGGCAGTGTGCCGAGTAAAGATGGGTGTATGGATGAAGAAGTGCGGGAGAGGGTGCAACCTGCGAAGAGGTTTGTAGGAATGCTGAAAGCAGTAACAAGAAATAGGGTGGTCAGCATGGAAGCGAAGAAGTCCTTGCATGACAGTGTGGTAATCCTGACACTGACTTACGGAAGCAAAACATGGACGTTGGTGGAGAAACTCAGACCAAGAGTGAGAGGGGTGGAAATGAGTTACAGTACTTAAGAAGTGTGTGCGGAGTTACATGGAGGGATAGACAGACGAATGAGGAAGTGGTGTGGAGGTAGATGTGCTGGAAAGTGTGAAAAGGAACAGCTTGAGATGGTTCGGCCGTATGGAACGTATGGGAAGCGAGAGAATGACTAAGAGGGTGTATGAGAGCAAGGTGGAAGGACAGAGGAAGAGGTAAACCGAAAGAGGTGGAAGGATGGAGTGAAGAAGTATATGGATTAAGGCAGTGCTGGTTGGGAAGAGGGGTATTGACTGACTGGGGACAGAGGTGCATGGGGGCGTTTCGTTCATGGCCACCCCTTCGAGGATCACGGCGTCAGGCAATAGCTATAGATAGATAGATTTTTAAAGTCACTATTATACTAACACAGCAAAGAATATTTTAGATAAATATATTTCCTAAAAATATGTAAGCATTAATGTTCTATTTACTTTAATATACATATAATATTTCCTTCCTGGAATGGAATTCTGAAGGGAGAGCAAAATCGCTAATCAAAATGAAATCTGCAGAGAATTACCCCAAGAATTTATTTCAATTGTGTCGTTATGATATTTTGTTTATTTGGATGCGTTAAATATTGGCATGGTACTATATTATTGACCATAGACTTTTGGCAAATCGAACATGAACTCCCGTGATAAGGTCGTAATCACAGACCACCTATTAACCCGTGTAGTACCGGCTACATCCTGGCAACTGTTACACGATTTCATATAGTTTAGGAAGGACGTCTCCAATTAAAGGCCTCCAAATTATTTCAATTAATCCATTTAGCTACCTTATATCCTTCCTAAGCTTCATAAATTCGTCTAAATACATCAGAAATTCATTAATGTGAACGTGACTGGTTCTGGAGGGGTTAGATGAGTATGATGAACATGAAGAGCAGAGCGTGTTGTTCTGGACTGACCAATTTGTACTCTCATCGTTATTTTTGTCAGTAATACCAGCATCAATATTATGCTTACTTGGTCAATAAAGTTCACTGATTACGTCAAAATTGAAGGTTGACGTAAGCTTTAACAGTGGATGTATACAAGTAATAGGCTATATTAACTTCCATGCAGTACTTAAGAAAAGTTAGCATTTCAAATTGTATTGCAAAAACTTCCAGATACATATCTGATTTGAGTATTTTAAGAGTATTTTTTTTGTACTATTTTAGAGTTTATTTATAGTTTATACATTTAGTTACATTTCGTAAACTAATTGAAATTTGGTGAGGTATTGTGAGGCAGGGGAGTGAGGTAGGGAGAGGTAGAGTGAGGCAGGGGAGGTAGAGTGAGTGAGGCAGGGGAGGTAAAGTGAGTGAGGCAGGGAGAGGTAGAGTGAGTGAGCCAGGGAGAGGTAGAGTGAGTGAGCCAGGGAGAGGTAGAGTGCAGTGAGGCAGGGAGAGGTAGAGTGAGTGAGGCAGGGGTGGTAGAGTGAGGCAGGGAAGGTAGAGTGAGGCAGGGGAAGTAGACTGAGGCAGGGGAGGTAGTACAAAGGAGTACAAAGGAAATCAAGCAACAACAGTTCTAGTGACCCTTCTAGGCTGCTTGTCCTCCAAAACACTGAGGATCAAGTGTCCAAACAGTGGTTTAGAGTGGGTAAGGGAACATTGGAAAGGGAACTACTGCCCTGCCACTAACGTGGCAGGACTAGGAAGTTAGTAGGGGACATATGGGTTAGTAACTGAGGGGAGGATAAAATAAAGTTATTCATTTACAAACGCAGTCAGACGCGGGTTTGATGCGAGATATTTGTCTAGGCGGAATTTAAATGAATCAACGGTGCTGCAGTCTATAACGTCTCGGGGAAGCCCATTCCACAAGTTGACAACTCTATTGAAGAAGAAATTCTTAGATTCGTGTGAGTTAAAAGATTTACCAATAATTTTGCAACCGTTTCCCCGCGTGTAATTAGATTGGTCGATAGTGAAGTACTTACTACAGTTCATATTGTCGATGCCTTTGATGATTTTGAACACTTGAATTAAGTCACCTCTTAATCTGCGCTGGGTTAAAGGAAATAGATTTAATTCTCTAAGACGCTCTTCGTATGGTTTGTTCTTTAGGCTAGGTATCATTTTGGTAACTCAACGTTGAACTCGTTCTAGCTTGTTTGTCTTTTTGGTAATAAGGGCACCAGCATTGAACACAGTATTCCAGAAGAGGGCGGACTAAGGAATTGTAAAGGGTTAGGATTACGTCTTTGGATTTATGCTCAAATGATCTGCCTATAAAGCCAATTATTTTGTTTGCCTTCTTAACAACTTCTGAACATTGTTGACTCGGTTTTAGGTTACTCGATATTGTTACTCCCAGATCGGTTTCTCTGTTTACATTCTTAAGCTGAGTGCCATTCATCGAATAGTTTGCTTTCTCATTTAGGTATCCGATATGTAGTACTTTACATTTATCCGCATTGAAACTCATTTGCCAAATTTGGGCCCAATGTGACAATTTATCTAGATTGTGTTGCATATCGTCAACTTGATCTTTTGAGAGTACGCTATTTGCAATTTTTGTATCGTCAGCAAATTTTGAGATTGTACAGGTGAGACCCTCATCTATGTCGTTGATGTAAATTAGAAAGAGAATTGGTCCTAGTACCGATCCCTGGGGTACCCCGCTACTTACATTGGTCCATTTAGATGCCTTACCGTTTATGACTACTCTTTGCTTTCTGTCGCTGAGCCAATTTTCTATCCATTTCAACACACCG
The DNA here is from genome assembly GCA_037953745.1 of Lithodes maja. Classification (NCBI taxonomy): domain Eukaryota; kingdom Metazoa; phylum Arthropoda; class Malacostraca; order Decapoda; family Lithodidae; genus Lithodes; species Lithodes maja. The sequence goes on from JBAKBP010003522.1 coordinate 43,508, forward strand.
TCTTGTATTCCATGCGCTTTTAGTTTTAGCAGTAAACGTTTGTGGGGAACTTTGTCAAAGGCCTTTTGAAAATCAAGGTATATAATATCTACAGCTTTACTCTCATCGTAGAGGTTGAGGATATCGTGGAAGAAGTCTAAGAGGTTTGTTAAACAGGAACGTTTTTTACGAAAGCCGTGTTGAGTATCTTTAAGTATGTTATTTTCCTCTAAGTGATTTACGAGTAAAGTAAATGGTAAAGTAATGGTGTGTAATAGGGGAGAGCATAGGGTGAATCTAGATGTGAGGCTGGATGGGGAAATATTGGAACAAGTAGAGTGTTTTAAATATCTAGGAGGAACAATAAGCAGGAGTGGAGGTATGGAAGTGGAGGTAAAACAGAGAGTGTGTGAAGGAAGGAAGGTTTTCGGAGCAATGGGAAGTATGTGGAAGACGAGAAATCTCGGAGTGAAAGTAAAAAGTGCACTGTATCAAGGAATTGTTGTGCCAACAGTGATGTATGGGGCTGAGACATGGGCTCTGAAGAAAAAGGAGAAAAGAGGGCTGGATGTGATGGAGATGAGCTGCTTGAGGAGTATGTGTGGAGTTACTCGTAGAGACAGATTGAGGAATGAAGAGATACGTAGGAGAGTGGGGCAGCAGGAACATTTGTCAGCCAGAGTGGACAGAAGGGTGCTGAGCTGGTATGGTCATGTGGAACGAATGGGAGATGAAAGGCTTACAAAGAGAATATGTGAGTCAGATACAAGGGGAGATAGAAGGGCAGGAAGACCCCCATTGAGATGGAGAGACTGTGTAAGAAAGGCTTTGGATGATAGAGGAATGACTATAGATCAGGCAGGGGAAGTGGTGGTGGACAAGAGTGAATGGAGAATGCTTGTGAATAGTTGAGTGAACACGTGGTCATTTGGAGTAAGGGGTCGGGCGCAAGTTGGACTAGATAATAGTCCATCAGGCGCCTGGCCCGGGGAGACGATTAATATGAAGGGTGTGCCTGGAAGTGTGGTGGGAGGGCTTGTGGCTTTGGCTCCGCTGCATGTCTGCCTGCCGAGATCGGAACCTCTCCGGGTGGTCAGGGGCCGGGGGAGTGCTGGAGCGACCTTGGTAACCCTGGTCTCTGGGTCTTCTCCTGGGTGACCTGGATGTGTGAGAGTTTGTGTTTTTTATCTGTGTTTATTTTTTGTTTTATGATGTTTTTGTGTTTTCCTTGTTCTTGCTCTGTCTTGAGTCGGCTACCCCCAAAATGGGGATTGGGCCTGAGCATATAGATAGATAGATAGATAGATTTACGAGTCTGTCTCTTATGACCGTTTCTAGCATTTTACATACAACTGAGGTTAAGCTAATTGGACGATAGTTACTGGGTAGGGATTTGCTGCCTTTTTTGAATATCGGTGTTACGTTGGCTATCTTCCACTGATCAGGCATAGTTTCAGACTGCAAGGATTTATTGAATAGTAATGTCAGTGGTTTGGAGAGCTCATCCTTAGCTTCCTTTAGAACTCTAGGCGAGATTGTATCAGGTCCAGGCGTTTTATTTACCTTGAGTTTATCTAAACAATTCAATACTTCTCTCTCTGTAACGGTGATATTGCTTAGAACATCTGAATTATCAATCTGAATCGGCGATGGTGTAGGGATATCACTGAGGTCTTCTGTTGTAAAATCTGATGCAAAGAAGGTATTGAGGGCATTACTCATTTGTACTTCGTCTTTGGTGTATTCTCCATTATCATCGACTAACGGTCCAACAGTTGAAGTAACTACTTTTTTCTTTCTGATATAACTATAGAATTCTTTCGGGTTTGTTTTACTTTGATTCGCAATATGTAACTCTAGGGTCTTTTTACTTTGCTTAATTAACTTTTTGGCTTTGCGTCGTAGCTCTACAAATTTCACCCGTTCTTCGTCATTTTGTGAGGATTTTAATCTATCATTAGCAAATTTTTTAGCAAGCAGGCAGTTTGAAATATCTTTATTCCACCATTTGGGCTTATTATTATGGCCTGGACGCCGTATTTTCGATGGTATGCAGTCTTGCACTGCTTTTAGGTAAGTGGTTTCGAATAACTTCCAAGATGTATTTATGTCGTTATTGTTAATTAAAAAGCTCCAGTCAGTTTCTTTAAACATAGCTCTAAGTTTATGAAAGTTTGCTTTCTTGAAATTAGGGACTTTTTCGATGCTACTATTTGGTTCGTTACTAGTAAAGTTTAAAGTGAAAGTTATCGTACGATGGTCGCTGTTACTGAATTCATCACCAACATTCAAATTCTCTATTAATTCTTCTTTTGTTGCAAGTACAATGTCAAGAACGTTATTACCACGGGTCGGTGTTCGAACAAATTGATAAAGCGAACTCTCTTGCAAGTTCGTATACAAGTCATGTCCGGAGTGTGAAGTAAGAGTATCGCCCCACTTGGTCACAGGTAAATTAAAGTCGCCAAAAAATACGGTATCTTGTGAGTTACTTACATCTGCAATTTGTTCATAAATTTCTCGGTCAGTTTGCACTGATTGAGCTGGAGGTCTGTATATTAATGCAAGTATTATTTTTGTACCTTTATTATTCTTTATTAGCACAAAAGATGTGTCGACGTTCACAATTTGAGGTTTTGACAAGAGGGTCGGGTTAAGACTTTCTTTGATATAAAATAAAACGCCACCTCCATTTTTATTTATTCGGCTTTTCTCAAACATTACATAACCGGGAAGTGAATACTCTGCTAAAAAGTCTCTATCTACTGTATTGAGCCAAGATTCTGTTATACCAATCACATCATAATTTTCAGTAAACACTAGTTCCTCTAAATCTGAAAATTTATTGCGTATGCTACGAGCGTTTGCATAGAAAACCTTTAAAGTTGCGGTTTTAGAACTCGCAGAACGTTCTTTAATCAAATTTTTGGTTCTGATCGGATCTACATTTACATTCATGGCTGACATCGGTCCTCGGTCGTTATCCCTGGCGGTTTTGAATTTGGGTCGTGTTGGTGGAGCTTTATCCAAATTCGCGGTATAGGTAGAGTGAGGCAGGGGGAGGTAGAGTGAGCCGGGGGTGGTAGAGTGAGACAGGGGTGATATAGTGAGGCAGGGGAGGTAGAGTGAGGCAGGGGTGGGAGAGTGAGGCAGGGGTGGTAGAGTGAGGCAGGGGGAGGTAGAGTGAAGCAGGGGTGGTAGAGTGAGACAGGGGTGGTAGAGTGAGGCAGGGAAGGTAGAGTGAGGCAGGGGAGGTAGAGTGAGCCAGGGGTGGTAGAGTGAGGCAGGGGAGGTAGAGTGAGGCAGGGGGAGGTAGAGTGAGGCAGGGGGAGGTAGAGTGAAGCAGGATGACCTACTTTTACTGGCGGGGTTTAGCGTCCGATCGGCCGTTGCCCTCTCTCTCTCTATCTATATCTCTCTCTCTCTCTCTCTCTCTCTCTCTCTCTCTCTCTCTCTCCTTCCTTACTTACTTTCTTCTCTCCTTTCTTGGACCTCCTTCCCTTCCTCCCCCCCCCCCCCTCCTCTCTCTCTCTCTTTCTCTTTATTCTCTCTCTCTCTTTCCGTGTCTTCTTCCCTCCTTCATTTCCTCTTTCCCTCCCTCTGTTTTTTTCCCTTTCTCCGTTCTTTATTTACTCCGTTTTCTTCCCTTCCTCCATTTTTCTCCACTTACTCATTTTTCTTCACTGCCTCATCCTCCATCCTTCCTGCCTTCCAATCTTCTCTCTCCACTTCCTGTTGTCTTCTTCATCTGAATTGTTTACTATTTTGTGTTCTTCCTTCCCTCTCTATACCTCTTGCCTCCCATCCCTACCTCCTTCCCTCCCTCTCTACCTCTTTCCTGATCCTTCCCGCCCTCCTCTACCTCTTCCTCCCATCCCTACCGCTTGCCACTTCCTCCCTCCCTCCTTCTATACCTCTTTCCACCCATCCTACCTCTTGCCTTTCCTCCCATCCCTACCTCCTTCCTTCCTTCCCACCCTCTCTACCTCTTTCCTCCCATCCCTACGGCTTGCCTTTCCTCCCTCCCTCCCCCTTCTACCTCTTTCCTCACATCCCTACCGCTTGCCCTTTCCCTCCCTCCCTCCCTCCCTCCCCCTCCCCCTCCCCCTTTCTTACCTTCTTACTTCCCTACATCTTTATTCCCTCGCCCTTTCCTCCTCCACCATCCCTCCCTCCCTCCCTCATACGTGTATTGCTTCTCGATCTTTCTTGCCTTCGCTTGTTTTCTTTACACGCATTTTTCTTGTACAATCAATTTAATCTATTATTCATCTGTCTATTTCAGCGTCGTTTTGTATTTTATTGGTTGTTCCTTAATATTTTGATTATATTACAAGTTTACAACTACAGTACTCTCACACGGTTACACACAGCTTAGGAAGGATCTCTCGAACGCAAGGAATGAAACTAATCCGTGCTTCGATTTTGGCGAGCCTGAAATTTAGGAGGAATCGTCCTGGAAATATTTTTACCAAAAATTTTACACATATAATATCTCGAGGGGGGCGGGGATCTTGGAGGCATATTTTAAAGCTTCATTGAGGTCTACGAAGCAAAAAAAAAATATATATATATATAATTATATACCTGTATAATTATACAGTATATATATATATATATATATATATATTAATAATAATAAAAAATTACCGGTAATAGATAAATAATGACAGAAAATATAAAATGTAAAAAAATCTTACTTTCCTTCTCTCCGTTGTACTTTCTGTGGACACTGGCACTTCGGTTGCGTCAAACTCTCTTTATTTCACTTTTAGACACTTTCTCCGGTTTTTATCTCTCTTACATGCGAGAATTTTGACTGGCACATTTTGTTTAGGATTTTTTTATTGGCGTTATTGTTTTTTTATTTGTTGTGATATTCCTCGTTCACTGTTTAGCTTTTGTTTTTATTTTATTTATTTATTTATTTCTATTGTATTAATCTATTTATGTATTTATTACTCTTGTTACATGTTATTCGTTTTTTTACTGTTCTATTATTATTATATATATATATATATATATATATATATATATATATATATATATATATATACTGTATATATAAACAGTAGGCCTATGTGTTTGTATTGATATGAATTAGTTATGGCACCTCGATTAATATTAGTTTTCTTCATCCTTATTTAAATTTCCAAATAATTAATTTCAAATTGCCAATTTATCATGATTTTGTGTAAACCGTATATAATGTTAAGTCGATATAATAAAGCTAACATGATTTAAATTATTGGATAATATTTTATTTTTGTTTGATTCTCAAATATATTAAGTATAAACTTATTTAAATATTTTGTATTCTAGTAATTTATATTCTGCCTTATATGAATATTCAGCACCATGATGTCAATTTTACCAATGAAAATTGCATGCATCTACTTAAGTATAAATATATATATATATATATATTATACACAATATTCTTAAATATGCAGTTTTATCGACAACCACCACAAGGATGACCACAGATGTAGCTTTTATGGAAGATCCAATCATATACCAGTAATATTTAAGTACACACACACACACACATTCAAATGCATGTACTGTTAGCTGTATGGTTGGATAAAGTTTGGAACAGATAAAGGGTTTTGAATACATTATTGAGAAAGAGAGAGAGATGTGGGTGGGGTGAAGGGTGAAGTAGGGTGGGTGGGTGTGGGCGGGATATGAAAGCAGCGTGGGTGGGTTAGGGAGGGAGGGAGGGGGGCGGGATGCCACGGTGCCTACAAGTAACTCTGCCCTCAACCAAGGAAAAAATACCCTGACCTGAGGAATGGGCGGGTCTGGCTATAGTGGGGCGGGGTGTGCAGTGTCCGAGGCCCCACCCACTCCACCCGGCCAGGTATATATATAGGGAGGGATGAGGGCGGCGCTCAGTGGCCGCCCAGATGGTGGTGTGGGAGGTGTTGTGATACTGTGTTACCTTAGGATGGCGCTCACCGTCCACCTCCTTTACCTCCACTACTACTGAGCTGCCCTGCTGTTAATGTACCGCCGCTGCTGCTACCACTGCTGCTGCCCTCTGCTGTTGTACCGCTATTATCTCCGCCACACGCTCCAGTTACCATGAGTGCCGCCCTAGACCCTCTGGACCCCACGGGGATCTACTGAGGGAGATGATGATGATGGTGTGTCATCAGTCTGTTGGCCACCACCATGGGCCCTACTCCAGCCCTACTACTGGCCGCCCTACCAGTCCTCACCACCGCCCTGCTCCCGAACCTCCCTCCTGACGATGCCGTGGACGAGAACAACCTGCCGCAGGGGGCGTCGCTCCCGCTTTCCCTCCCGGAGGCTGTGGGACTCCTGCGGCGACTTGGGCACCACCAGGAGGGGGATGGCGAGCCCGAAGCCAGGTTCATCGGTGTTACTGATGGAGGACTCTACCGCGGCGGTCAGTTACACTATTTATTACACCTTCAGTAGTTGTAGTGGTAGTAGTAGTAGTAGTAGTAGTAGTAGTAGTAGTAGGAGTAGTTATTAGGTTCCTAATATTGTCTTATCACTCCATGTTATAATTTTCTTATTCTCATTTTTTTATTTGCCTTGTTCTCATAAAGTTCATAAACCATCATTTACTTGTTATCAATCTTTATTTGTCTTGCTCTCATAAACCATAATTTACTTGAGCTCATTCTTCAATTCACTTCAGTACACCTTCAGTAGTGGATAACATTTTAATTCCTCTTATTATTCATCTCCCCCCCCCCCTGCCCCCACCATCGTCTTATTATGTATATCACGAAACCACACACCAATCTGTCTTTCCCTCATCCTATGACTTCTACTGCTTCAAGCTTCGTGTATCCAGAATATTTGACTCAAACGTATCTCGAGTTTAGCTCTGTCACTTTCAACTTTCAGGAGACACTTGTTACAGGATCATAGGGAAAAAAGTAAAAATAAAAGAATCTCAGTGTTAAAATGTTGATACTTGCTTTAATTATTCATCAAGCTTGTTATACCTCGCGGTCACATTATTTAATTTATCAAATTGTAATTTTTAAAAGGATGTTGTCTTTGATGGAAGGGGATTCGAAACTAACCTTTAAAATTAAGTACAGTGTAAGGGCTGTAGTTCATGGTGGGAGGGATTAGTTCATGTTGGGTGGGATTAGCTCATGGTGGGAGGGATTAGCTCTTGGTGGGAGGGATTAGTTCATGATGGGAGAGATTAGCTTATGGTGGGAGGGATTAGTTCATGGTGGAGGGATTAGTTCATGGTGGGAGGGATTAGCTCATGGTGGGAGGGATTAGCTCATGGTGGGAGGGACTCTAGTTCATGGTGGGGGTGACTAGATTATGGTGGGAGTGACTAGATTATGGGTGGGAGGGATTAGCTTATGGTGGGATAGATTCTAGATTATGATGGGATGAATTCTAGATACATGATTAGATTAAGTTAAGATACTCTAGCTCAAGATGGGAGGAATTGAAGCTAATGATGAGAGGGATTCTAATATAGTTCATGATCAGATATAAGTGAGGAGGATCCATCTGGCTCATGTCGTAAGCTGATTCTAGATACAGCTAAAAGATCACGTAAGATCTGTGCCATATAAGAACCAGTACCTACGTCTTCTGCAGCATCCATTATGTTAGTGTCCTTTCTTACATCCGCTCTACACTATTAACATGCCTCCTTACCTTTGATTCTGGATGTAATTAGACGATTTTATGCCGTTTAAAAAGGATCTATGTTACTCAGAGGGTATATTGAGATTGTATTTACCCCTTTTGAGTCATAGTCATAAGAGACAGAAAATCGTCTAAAGGTGACCAGAATATGATGCAAATTACGTCTAGTCCAACGGTAGCTCAATGATTACATAACCAAACAAATAATAATAATTGGCGTGAACTTATTTTAATAAACACAAATTATGTTTATGTGTAGTCTGTTATCACACTTCATTACACGAGTTGTAAGGCGATGTCACAGGAGCGCTTTTTTCCGGCATTTTTTTAAGTGCTCCTTTCAGGCAATATTTCTTCAGCACCATGATGCCATTTGACCTTATATGCTGGCTAAAATTAGAGGATGTTATGCAGTTTAAGAAGGACCTATGTTACTAAGAGTGTTTAGTGCGATCTTGTTTACCCATTTGAGTCGAATAGGTAGATTACAAATGAAAGAAAGTCGTCTAATGGTAACCAGGATATGATGAAAATTACGTATTGGTGTTAACGTTGGTATCGGGAACTAGACTAAAGGTAGAATACGTTTGGTGGCTTAAACCTTTCTGTACCGGTGACGGCCCTTTTTTTATTGGATTTCAGCTACATTTAGACGATTTTATGAAGCTTAGCAATGCTATAGGGTAGCTAGAAGGATTAATTGAGTTATATGGTAGCCCTTTGAATGGGTAGACGTCCTTCCTAAGCTGAATAAAATCGTCTAATAGTTACCAGAATATAATTATGAAGACGTCACCGGTACGAAATGGGTTTAAGACTGAATGGTAGACGTCCTTCCTACGCTTAATAAAATAATCTAGTATGGGCTGAGACTAATACAAGTTTAATTCCAAAGTTACCAGACGAAAATTGCTCCAAAATATTGCCAAAAAAAGGACTAGTGTGACCCCGACTGAGCGAGTAATGAGTCTCGTATTACAGTAACAACACCATCACCTTCTGTGTTGGTGTTGGTGTCTCTCTCTCTCTCTCTTCCTTGTTAGTGTTCACCTTTATTAGGGTGACGGGAGGTTGGTTTTGTCTGGACCTCATGTTCAGAACCATTAGTTTTGGCGATTTTTAGACGTTCGCCTCTCTACTTTGTCGATTGGTAAGCTTTCGCCCCATATCTTTATCAATATCAAAACTTTTCGTGTCATTTAGGTGTCAATTTATTCCTGACGAGCGATAGCAAGTCTGTAATTGAGGATCCGGCCTCGGCCAGGACATTTTTCTACCGATAAATGTACACATTTATCTCGAAGGGGGGGTCTTGGGAGTATTTGTTAAAGCTTGATGGAGGTCTTGGGGGGAAACTAATATAAATATATACCGTAAATAAATACATAGACAAAAGAACAAATATATACAAACCACTCCAAATCTGCCCCTTAGCCTTTATCGACACTACACTCGGGGGATTCACTTTTACTCCGTGTCGTTATAGATAGTCACTTCCGAGAGTTTTACCCCTTTTAGTCTTCTTCTCCTTAACCCTTTCATGATCGTGACGTGTTGTGGCTCTTTATTCTGGCTATCATTGGACGATTTTATACATGTAGGAAGGATCGATGGGTATTAAAAGGGGTAAAGGGTATCTCAACTCGCTGTATACACTCTGGATCTCCATGCATTATATTTATATAATTTTGCATCTCCTTTAATAGTATCGCGTATTTATAGTTCTACCCCCCCCCCCCATATGATAACCCCTTCGGCACAATGACGTCTATTTTACATTTTTACATTATTTTCTGGTTAAACTTGGACGATTTTAAGCAGCTTAACAAGGCTCTATGTTACTCTGAGGGTTTATAGAGATCGTATATACCCCTTTCAGTCCTAGAGGGTGGAATATAACCTAAACAACAACTCGTGTATTGGCAACCCGAATCAGACGAAAATGACGTCATGGTGCTGGAGGGGTAAATAAGTATATCCTCATTCCTCGCCCCTTCTCTTTGTTTTGCTTCCACCTCTCCACATCTTTACTTTCACTTTCCATCCTTCCCCACCTTCCGTCTCTCCTCACTCCCTCCCTCTTCTTCTTCCTCTCCTTCTTCTTCTTTTTCTCTCGCCTCTTCTTCTCCTTCTACTCTCGCCTCTTCTCATTCGCTTCCGCCTTATATAATAGATAGTAGTTTTGTTTGCGTCGGTTATGTTTGGGTTAGGCCTCATAAAACAAATTCGGATGTTGCGTGCGAATGTTGCTTTTACTGCTTTATAAGGACATAAACAGATTAGAGAAATGGAAATCTGCAGAAGGCCTCTTGGTGCATACGAGGCAGACCCTTTCTATTTGCAATATCCTAAATTAGTAATGTTATATCTATGCGAATACACATGTTTTTTCCTTGATCTTTTATGTGAGCTATTAACATAATTCTGACTACATACAAAATCACTAATTAAGGATAATTACTTGGTTTGAATTTATGTTTGTCGTTACTGAAATAAAACCAATACATGTCTGAAAATATAAATTGCCCCATGTCTTGGAGTGGTGGATTAAACATGGAAAGAAGTATATATACCATACCTTCCCCTCTACCTCATATACTCACTCACAAGTTAGTATATCCTCACATTCTAAGTTCATCCTCACCTCATCCTTCATTCACAAATCATCCTATATCCTCATGCCACACTCACACTCGTCCATACTCACTTGTTTATGATTTGTGTCTGTATTTGTTCGGAGTTATTATCTACATTCTTTCGTAACTATTCCTAACTCATTGTCTCACTCACAACAAAGTCACTCTCACTCACTCAAACTCACTCTCCCTCTCTCTCTCACTCACGCACTCTCAATCTCAATCTCTCTCTCTCTCTCTCTCTCTCTCTCTCTCTCTCTCTCTCTCTCTCTCTCACTCAATCTCTCGTCGTGGCATAAATCAGGGAGTGGGAGAGAGAAGAGATGGGGGTCAGGAGGAAAGGGGGTCAAGAGAGAGAGAGAGAGAGAGATTCGGGGGGGGGGGGGAAAGGTGTTATTGTGGCCGAGTCCAACATATATGAATGGTAATGCGATAGATAATGTAGATAAGTAACACCCCGTTCTCAACATTAATCATCCATTACAAACCCCAATGTACCCGAATAAACTAATGAAAGAATATGGTCTCCAGGATTCGAACTCGGGACACCACACCCAGAACATAGGCACCTAAACCATTTACACCACCAACACAGTTCATACACGTCAAGATTAACCCTTTCGAGATACTCTAACGCATTTAATTTTCGGTTTTCTGGCTATTACTAGACGATTTTATACAGATTAGGAAAGGTATATATTATTTGCACATTTTCTTATAGCTATACATATACCATTATGTTGATTGCTACATGAAATCGAGTCATTCTGAAATCCTTGCTTGTAAAATTGCATAATGATGAACTGGTGCTTCCAAGTGACCCAAGCACTGCCTGATTCAAAGCACGACTTGGGAACGCTGTGACTGATTAACATAGCCGGAATATTAAAGCATTATTAGCATGATAGGGGTACAAGTCTTCTCTCTCTCTTTAAACACACCTCAGTCTTGCTTATGTGCTAGTGTGTGTGTGTGAGTGTGTGTGTGTGAGAGAGAGAGAGAGAGAGAGAGAGAGAGAGAGAGAGAGAGAGAGAGAGAGAGAGAGAGAGAGAAGGAAAGACAATATGAAATATTGTGTATATTTGCACTTGGTAAAGTGTGTGTGTGTGTACAAAGGAAAACAAGCAACAACAGATCATGCGACCCGTCGAGGTTACTTGCCCTCCAAAACACTGCTGGTGTGTGTGTGTGTGTGTTTTGTTTAGGGGGGGGGGGGGGGGGGGTTGTGGTATATTGATCATGTCCTACTCGGTATGTGTCCACGAATGTATGTGCGTATTTGCGTGTGTGTTTCGGTATGTAATCATGTGTGTGTATGTGTAGGGAATGTGCTGGACTAACCATTTCTCCACTGGTTGTACTATGCAGGCTAAAAATAGAACACAGGTTACGATACACCCTCCTCCTCTTCCTCCTCTTCCTCCTCCTCCTCTTCCTCCTCCTCCCAGGTTTAGTG
>JBAKBP010003522.1:55437-151707 GCA_037953745.1 Lithodes maja
GCTTGCCAGAAAAATATTGACACCTGGATGGGGGTAAACGTCTTAAAACAGTAGGCTGAATGGGGCCGAATGGATACAAGCCAAAGAGAGAGGGAGAGAAAGAGAAAAAAAGCGAGGTGGGCTCCCTTAATATTATTGCGACACCACGGTAATTATATCCAATTGAATAATATGTATTTTATAAGAGTGTCAGAATTATGCTAACACCAAAGACGTTGTTATACCATATTATTAGAGGTTTATAATTGGCTGATCAAAATGTGCTTGCCAAAATGTATTATATATTCACGATAAACATTGCAACAACATCAACATTTGTCTCCTATGTTTATTTTTGTTTGTTTTCAAAGTCATGTTTGCTTAGTGATAATTCTTTCGGAACTCTGTCGCCGTTTTTTGTATATTCGTTTGATTTCTATGATTTATTCAATTTTACAACGTTAGTTTACCATTACACAATATTGAACATTATTTAAATTATTCTTTCTATAATGATATATACACAATACCTTTCAATACACAATAAAACTTCTTCCTTTTAGTTTGGCTCTCATTAGACGATTTATTCAATTCGGAAAAAGAATTTTGGAAGTCAGAAGGTTCATTAGCACATTTTTTGCCCCCCCCCCCCCCCCACCCCCCGAATCCAAAACAAAATGACATAAAATTCTCATAAAACTCTCGAATGATAGACAAACTATGATGGGAGAATGACGTCATCGTATCAAAGGAGTACAAAGGAAATCAAGCAACAACAGTCTAGTGACCCTTCTAGGTTGCTTGTCCTCCAAAACACTGAGGATCAAGTGTCCAAACAGTGGTTTAGAGTGGGTAAGGGAACATTGGAAAGGGAATTACTGCCCTGGAACTAATGTCCGTGGCAGGATTAGGAAGTTAGTAGAGGCCAGATGGGTTAGTAACTGAGGGGGGGATAAAATAAAGTTATTCATTTACAAACGCAGTCAGTCGCTGGTTTGATGAGAGATATTTGTCTAGGCGGAGTTTAAATGAATCAACGGTGATGCAGTCTATAACGTTTCGGGGAAGCCCATTCCACAAGTTGACAACTCGATTGAAGAAGAAATTCTTAGATTCGTGTGAGTTAAAAGATTTACCAATAATTTTGCAACCGTTTCCCCGCGTGTAATTAGATTGGTCGATAGTGAAGTACTTACTACAGTTCATATTGTCGATGCTTTTGATGATTTTGAACACTTGAATTAAGTCACCTCTTAATCTGCGCTGGGTTAAAGGAAATAGATTTAATTCTCTAAGACGCTCTTCGTATGGTTTGTTCTTTAGGCTAGGTATCATTTTGGTAACTCTACGTTGAACTCGTTCTAGCTTGTTTATATCTTTTTGGTAATAAGGGCACCAAGATTGAACGCAGTATTCCAGAAGAGGGCGGACTAAGGAATTGTAAAGGGTTAGGATAACTTCTTTGGATTTATGCTCAAATGACCTGCCTATATAGCCAATTATTTTGTTTGCCTTCTTAACAACTTCCGAACATTGTTGACTCGGTTTTAGGTTACTCGATATTGTTACTCCCAGATCGGTTTCTCTGTTTACATTCTTAAGCTGAGTGCCATTCATCGAATAGTTTGCTTTCTCATTTAGGTATCCGACATGTAGTACTTTACATTTATCCGCATTGAAACTCATTTGCCAAATTTGGGCCCAACATGACAATTTATCTAGATTGTGTTGCATATCGTCAACTTGTTCTTTTGAGAGTACGCTATTTGCAATTTTTGTATCGTCAGCAAATTTTGAGATTGTACAGGTGAGACCCTCATCTATGTCGTTGATGTAAATTAGAAAGATAATTGGTCCTAGTACCGATCCCTGGGGTACCCCGCTACTTACATTGGTCCATTTAGATGCCTTACCGTTTATGACTACCCTTTGCTTTCTGTTGCTGAGCCAATTTTCTATCCATTTCAACACACCGTCTTGTATTCCATGCGCTTTTAGTTTTAGCAGTAAACGTTTGTGGGGAACTTTGTCAAAGGCCTTTTGAAAATCAAGGTATATAATATCTACAGCTTTACTCTCATCGTAGAGGTTGAGGATTTCGTGGAAGAAGTCTAAGAGGTTTGTTAAACAGGAACGTTTTTTACGAAAGCCGTGTTGAGTATCTTTAAGTATGTTATTTTCCTCTAAGTGATTTACGAGTCTGTCTCGTATGACCGTTTCTAGCATTTTACAAACAACTGAGGTTAAGCTAATTGGACGATAGTTAATGGGTAGGGATTTGCTGCCTTTTTTGAATATCGGTGTTACGTTGGCTAGCTTCCACTGCTGATCAGGCATAGTTCCAGACTGCAAGGATTTATTGAATAGTAATGTCAGTAGTTTGGAGAGCTCATCCTTAGCTTCCTTTAGAACTCTAGGCGAGATTGTATCAGGTCCAGGCGTTTTATTTACCTTGAGTTTATCTAAACAATTCAATACTTCTCTCTCTGTAACGGTGATATTGCTTAGAACATCTGAATTATCAATCTGAATCGGCGATGGTATAGGGATATCACTGAGGTCTTCTGTTGTAAAAACTGATGCAAAGAAGGTATTGAGGGCATTACTCATTTGTACTTCATCTTTGGTGTATTCTCCATTTTCATCGACTAACGGTCCAACAGTTGAAGTAACTACTTTTTTCTTTCTGATATAACTATAGAATTCTTTCGGGTTTGTTTTACTTTGATTCACAATATGTAACTCTAAGGTCTTGTTACTCTGCTTAATTAACTTTTTGACTTTGCGTCGTAGCTCTTACAAATTTCACCCGTTCTTCGTCATTTTGTGAGGATTTTAATCTATCATTAGCAAATTTTTTAGCAAGCAGGCAGTTTGAAATATCTTTATTCCACCATTTGGGCTTATTATTATGGCCTGGACGCCGTATTTTCGATGGTATGCAGTCTTGCACTGCTTTTAGGTAAGTGGTTTCGAATAACTTCCAAGATGTATTTATGTCGTTATTGTTAATTAAAAAGCTCCAGTCAGTTTCTTTAAACATAGCTCTAAGTTTATGGAAGTTTGCTTTCTTGAAATTAGGGACTTTTTCGATGCTATTTGGTTCGTTACTAGTAAACTTTAAAGTGAAAGTTATCGTACGATGGTCGCTGTTACTGAATTCATCACCAACATTCAAATTCTCTATCAATTCTTCTTTTGTTGCAAGTACAATGTCAAGAACGTTATTACCACGGGTCGGCGTTCGAACAAATTGATAAAGCGAACTCTCTTGCAAGTTCGTATACAAGTCATGTCCGGAGTGTGAAGTAAGAGTATCGCCCCACTTGGTCATAGGTAAATTAAAGTCGCCAAAAATTAAGGTATCTTGTGAGTTACTTACATCTGCAATTTGTTCGTAAATTTCTCGGTCAGTTTGCACTGATTGAGCTGGAGGTCTGTATATTAACGCAAGTATTATTTTTGTACCTTTATTATTCTTTATTAGCACAACAAATGTGTCGACGTTCACAATTTGAGGTTTTGACACGAGGGTCGGGTTAAGACTGTCTTTGATATAAAATAAAACGCCACCTCCATTTTTATTTATTCGGCTGTTCTCAAACATTACATAACCGGGAAGTGAATACTCTGCTAAAAAGTCTCTATCTTCTGTATTGAGCCAAGATTCTGTTAAGCCAATCACATCATAATTTTCTGTAAACACTAGTTCCTCTAAATCTATCATATCATGAAGGGGTTAACCCTCTGAACACCAGCGATGTGGTATATTATACTCTAGCTATATATGTAGACGATATTGTGCAGCTTGAGAAGGAGCTGTGGTAGTGAAAAGGGTTGGTAGAGATAGCCATATTATTGTTAGGGGTCCTTCCAAAACTGAATAACATCGTCTAAACATTGCCAGCAAATAATCCAAAGGATGTCACCGGCACTGAACGGGTTAATAATCAAAAGGATGTCACCGGCACTGAACGGGTTAATAATCAAAAGGATGTCACCGGCACTGAACGGGTTAATAATCAAAAGGATGTCACCGGCACTGAACGGGTTAATAATCAAAAGGATGTCACCGGCACTGAACGGGTTAATAATCAAAAGGATGTCACCGGCACTGAACGGGTTAATAATCAAAAGGATGTCACCGGCACTGAACGGGTTAATAATCAAAAGGATGTCACCGGCACTGAACGGGTTAATAATCAAAAGGATGTCACCGGCACTGAACGGGTTAATAATCAAAAGGATGTCACCGGCACTGAACGGGTTAATAATCAAAAGGATGTCACCGGCACTGAACGGGTTAATAATCAAAAGGATGTCACCGGCACTGAACGGGTTAATAATCAAAAGGATGTCACCGGCACTGAACGGGTTAATAATCAAAAGGATGTCACCGGCACTGAACGGGTTAATAATCAAAAGGATGTCACCGGCACTGAACGGGTTAATAATCAAAAGGATGTCACCGGCACTGAACGGGTTAATAATCAAAAGGATGTCACCGGCACTGAACGGGTTAATAATCAAAAGGATGTCACCGGCACTGAACGGGTTAATAATCAAAAGGATGTCACCGGCACTGAACGGGTTAATAATCAAAAGGATGTCACCGGCACTGAACGGGTTAATAATCAAAACGATGTCACCGGCACTGAACGGGTTAATAATCAAAAGGATGTCACCGGTACTGAACGGGTTAATAATCAAAAGGATGTCACCAGCACTGAACGGGTTAATAATCAAAAGGATGTCACCGGCACTGAACGGGTTAATAATCAAAAGGATGTCACCGGCACTGAACGGGTTAATAATCAAAAGGATGTCACCGGCACTGAACGGGTTAATAATCAAAAGGATGTCACCGGCACTGAACGGGTTAAGTAATAGGGTACTTCTTCTTTTGTTGTGGACCATTAATTCATGAATCATACAATCCAAATATCATCAGACAAAAACAAAAACACAACCCAAAGTAGAAATATACAAACGACTGCACGACTCCCAGTGGGGAGGTGTGGTGGAGTGGTCTTGCCACTGGCCTGGTAATCCAAAGGTCCCGGGTTCAAATCCCGATGTATCAATGGGAAGATATTATTGGGATGGAATTTGTGCTGTACCTAGTATCAGTGCATTACCACAAGCCCACCGAAACGTCAATAAAATACCCTCATTGTTCCCTGATTAAATAGCACTGTATGAATATTCCCATATTCAAAATATGCTACAGGGGTGCAATGCCTGGTGAGTTATCTGCTCAACAGGTGGCGTTGTGTGTGTGTAAGTGTGAGAGTCCGAGTGTAGGGGGTGAGACAGTGAAGCACGGGAACGAGATGGCTTCAGAGATGGGGTCGTTTCGGGCCATGAGTGAGCACCATGCCTCATGTGAAGGCAAGATGGCAGGTGCTCGTTGTACTCTACGTGCTTCACATGTCTCACTCCCTAGACTGGAACAAGACCTCACGGGCTTCACTGTTCATTGTAAAGCGGTGAATGTTAAGGCTCTCAGCCTATGCCCGAGAGGAAGTAAGTTGGAATATAGAAAAAAAAAAAAAAAAAAAAAAAAAAAAAAAAAAAAAAAAATCATCAACAACGAAAATCATATCAATAAAAACAATATTAATTACCAAAAATATGTATAAAAAATGTTCAGTATTCACAACGACAATAAAATACATGAAAAATGCTACAAGAAATACGGTAATATACAATACGATAAAACAATGAAAATACCAATAAATGAATACAATTTATATAGCATGCACAACAACAACAATAAAACACAAGAAAATTACTACAAATTAATACGATTACATGATTAAGAAACAAAACTGTATATTAACGACAACAATGGGACAACAATGATAAAGCTAAGTTAGTTACGGTAGAAATAGAAATGTTAAAGGTTTTGATGGTGATATTAGAGATTGATTTGCTCTCTCTCTCTGAGTCTCTCTCTGAGTCTCTCTCTGAGTCTCTCTCTCTCTCTCTCTCTCTCTCTCTCTCTCTCTCTGAGTCTCTCTCTCTCTCTCTCTCTCTCTCTCTCTCTCTCTCTCCAACACACAGCCGCAACATAGTCAGACTGTGTTAGGTTTGATTAGGTAAGATTTGGAGGATTATGTTAAGGGGGTATGGGCGTATTTATTTGGAGGATTATATTAAGGGAGTATGGGCGTATTTATTTGGAGGATTATGTTAAGGGAGTATGGGCGTATTTATTTGGAGGATTATGTTAAGGGAGTATGGGCGTATTTATTTGGAGGATTATGTAAAGGGAGTATGGGCGTATTTATTTGGAGGATTATGTTAAGGGAGTATGGGCGTATTTATTTGGAGGATTATGTTAAGGGAGTATGGGCATATTTATTTGGAGGATTATGTTAAGGGAGTATGGGCGTATTTATTTGGAGGATTGTGTTAAGGGAGTATGGGCGTATTTATTTGGAGGATTATGTTAAGGGAGTATGGGCGTATTTATTTACTTTTGTATTTTTTGTATTTTGTTTCCTCCTTCCTTCTCCATTTGTATTATAACGTGGTGTGAAGTATGTGATGGATGAACGAAGAAAACACATGTTAACCTCTACGCTTTATATAGTATGTTAATCAAATAACTGGTAGCAAATTATAAATTTAACTACCTTAATAATTATACAATATTAATTAATCAACACCTAACTTAGGTCAATTGCCGACATGCGAGTTTCATTCTATAAGGAAGTTGAAGCTGTAGACAACGATATTTAACAGAATGTACAACTTAAATACGGTCGTAGTACATATATACATACATAAAACACAATTCAACATACCATTTATCCATCAGAAACCCACATTATTATTGCATTTCTCTTTAAAATCGATGTTCAAGGCTCCAACTTCCTTATAGCCTGAAACTCTCAAGTGGTCAATTATAAAATACAAAATAATGCAGGTTACCTTCTTGCCTTTTACCATCGCTGATATATGTACCGGTATTGAATTTGGCCACAATATCAATCACGCCTGCACATAAATAGTAGAAACACATTCCAATATATGTGCGTTGCTTGCTTACGATACCAAATTGACTGAAAACTACAACACCAAAAAACACATTACATTTACAGCTTGTTTACTCAACTTTGGACGTGTTGTTATTGGAAAAGAATAAATAAAACAAAAATAAATAAAATAGAGGAAAACAAAAATAAAAAAAATTGGAAAAGTGGGGATTGGGCCTGAGCATATAGAGGGCCTGAGCATATAGATAGATAGATAGATAGATAGATAGATAGATTTTTGTCTTATTACTAATGTGTTAGTGCATTTTTTATTCATATGCATTTATTAAGTTTTTCACATATTATAACTCTACCCTCTAGAATTGTTATGCTCTATCTTCATTATATTACTTTTATATATTTAAAATTTGATATTACTCCTATAATTATTTGTTTTAATTTTTACGAATATTTGTGTCGAAAAAGAGCCTACTCGTGGGTGCGCTTACACACACACACACACACACACACACACACACACACACACACACACACACACACACCCGTAGCCTAGTAGGTAGAGCTCTCGTCTCACACACGAGGGGTCGGGGGTTCAATCCCAGACCGGGCGGAGACAAATTGGGCTTGTCTCCTTTCATGTGTTAGCCTCAGTTCACCTAGCTGTAAATAGGTACCTGGAATAAGTGGACGACGTTGTGACGTCCCATCTGGGGTTGGCAAAAATGGTACAAGGCGAGATGGGTATCATATGGTTCACCTAAGCTGATGGCTACCTAAGCCTTCGGGCGAGACGGTACCGTCTATAGTGAGAATGGTACCAAACAGATCCACCCTAAGCCTTCGTTTCCGATGTCGCCAATTGGCTAAATACAGACTACACACACATCCACAGCCATTCCAACAGTACATAAAACACTTAACATGCATTTCACGCAATACATTCCCAGTTAAGGAGGCGCGATAATAATGAGCTTAGCTCGCATTGCGTGGATTCCCCTTGACGAACAAGTAACTGAGTAACACACACACACACACACACACACACACACACATTTATTATTATATAGAAGGAGGTGTGGTGTGGAGGTAGATGTGGTGGAAAGTGTGAAAAGGAACAACTTGAGATGGTTCGGCCATATGGAACGTATGGGAAGCGAGAGAATGACTAAGAGGGTGTACGAGAGCGGTGGAAGGACAGAAAGGGAGAGGTAGAAGGATGGACTGAGGAAGTATATGAATGAAGGCGGTGCTGGTTGGGAGGAGGGGCGTCGACTGACTGGGGACAGAGGTGGTTGGAGGCGGTTCGTTTGTGGCCACCCCTTCGGGGATCATGGCGTCAGTCAATAGATAGATAGATAGATAGATAGATTTTTATATCATACATACATTCTGGAGTCCATTCGAAATGTTTCCTAGATCCATATCACGACCGCAGACCGCCAGTTCAGTAGCCTTGCACTAAGGTGTACCCAAAGCAGGTTGTGTAAAGCTGGTGTCACTCGAACCCTTTTTCGAGCAATTTTTACCTGCAATTATGGTCTGGAAGCTTCAAAAATTACACTTTATCAAAATTCAGCCTCTTAACATAATATACATTCAGTTTAGTTGCCGAAACCAGTGCGAAAAAAGTCCTAAAATAATACGAATACAAAACTTGCTCATGGAAAATTGACGGAAAAAGAGGTCGTGTGACAGCGGCTTTAGTCCCAGTATTCAGATCATCCGTTTATCGGCTTAAATCATAAACATCTCTCCAATATAGCCGAATAGGTTTTCTCTTTAAGGGGAGATGGGTAATTTTTCTGGACCTTTTTCTCCCTCATATTTAACCCCATTAGTTTTCAGATTTTAAGATGTTTGCCCCATCAGTTTGTTGATGTTAAGACCTTCCGCCCCATTTCCTTGTCAATATTAAGACCTTCGTGCTATTTAGGTATCAACTTCGTTTCCTGGTGAATGATAGTGAGCCTGTAATTTTGGAAGAACCGGCCTTCGGCTGGGAAATTTTTCTACCGAAAAGTGTACAAATTATTCTAGAAGGGGGATCTAATGGATGTTTTTTAAAGTCTGATGGGAGGACTCTAGAAAACATAAGTAATAAATGAAAAAATCTACCAAAAAGTGAACCACCCTCACTCACCACTAACCAATACGTGCGAGTGAGTGCTTAATATTGTCCCACATGATCTCTTTTTCAAATAAGTTTCCCTCCTATATCAATGATGAATTAAAAAGGGATCGAATATCAAGTGCATGTATTGTACTTCAATATGGAAAATAAAATATATACAGTGTACTGGTTAAAGGGGGCAGTGCTATTTTGTTGGGTCTATTTATATATATTAATTTATTGTTTAGTTTCCTTCCTAGACCTCCATCAAACTTAAAAACACATTGATTATATCCCCCTTCGAGATTAATTTGTAAATTTTTCTTAGACAAATGTCACGGCCGAAGGCCTGTTCCTCCTCAATTACAGGCTCGCTATCGCTCGCCAGGAACAAAAATCGACAGTTAATGGGCACGAAAGGTCTTAGTATTGACAATGAAATGGGGGAAAGGTCTTAAAATCGACAAACTAATAGGAAATACGTCTTAACATCTCAAAACTAACGGGGATAAGCATGAAGAAGAAAGGGGACCAGAAAAACGGCCCATCTCCCCGTAAAATACCTGTTGGCATTCACCGTATCGCTCATTGGGGTCATTCCATTTTATTATGTCTCTGAAAATTCGTTTAGTGATTCCAAAAATCTAATATGGCTAAAACTAATTAAATAAAACCGAAACATGTCAGATTACAGTAATTTCTTTTGTTTAGTTATTAAGAATGGTTTGACTTGCATAAAAGCGTTATAAAAATCAAATAGATTTTATGGGCTAGTGGCTGTTTTTGTTTTGGTCGATTCATTCATATATTAATATATTTTGTATTTTCCTCCCTATACCTCCATCAAGCTTAGACAAACATCCCCTAGATCCACCTTCAAGACAAATGAAAAATGTCCAGGCCGATGGCCAATTCTTCTAAAAATTACAGGCTCGCTTACGCTCGCCAGGAAAAGATCGACACCTAAATGGCACGAAAGTTCTTAAAACTGACAACGAAATTGGGCGAAAGGTGGTAAAATCGCCAAACTAATGGACCGAACGTCTTAAAATCTCAAAAGTAATGGGACTAAGTATGATGGAGAAGGGTATACAGAAAAACGATCCATCTCCCCTTAGGGTATATTGAAATAAAAGAAGATAGCCGTAATTAGGTAACTGACCACTTGCGAGTTTCAGGCTATAAGGAAGTTTAAGGTATACATATAGATATTTAGCTGAATTACCAACTAAAATACGATTGTAGTACATTTATAGATCCATACAATCCAATTAATCATCTTTATAACCATTAGAAATCTACATTATTATTGCATTGCTGTTCTATACCAATGTTTACAGCTCCAACTTCCTTGTAGCCTGAAACGTGCAAGCCATCAATTAGCCACATTCCAATTACACCTAAAGCCATCTGGATCCCGTGGTGGTACTAAATGGCAAGCTACACACAATGTCATTTTGGAGAATAAGGGGAGACTGGCCGTTTGTTTGGTCTATTAATTCATTTATTCATATATTTCTTTAGTTTCCCCCTAGACCTCCATCAAGCTTAGAAAAACACCCCCTAGACCCCCCTTCAAGATAAATGTGTACATTTTCGGTAGAAAAATGTCGCGGCCGAAGGCCGGTTCCTCTTAAAATTGCAGGCTCGCTTTCGCTCGTCACAAAATAAAATCGACACCTAAATGGCACGAAAAGTCTTAAATTGACAACGAAATGGGGCGAAAGGTGTTAAAATTGCCAAACTAATGGGCCGAATGTCTTATAATCTCAAAACTAGTGGGGCTAAACATTAGGGAGAAGAGGGTCCAGATAAACGGTCTTCCTCCCCTTAAAGTCTAGAGGCAATTATATCGCTGCTTGTCTATCAATTCGCTCTGTAGGCAAATTATATTGGGAGTGTGAGAATTATAGTGGGAGTGTGAGAATTATATTGGGAGTGTGAGAATTATATTGGGAGTGTGAGAATTATATTGGGAGTGTGAGAATTATATTGGGAGTGTGAGAATTATATTGGGAGTGTGAGAATTATATTGGGAGTGTGAGAATTATATTGGGAGTGTGAGAATTATATTGGGAGTGTGAGAATTATATTGGGAGTGTGAGAATTATATTGAGAGTGTGAGAATTATATTGGGAGTGTGAGAATTATATTGGGAGTGTGAGAATTGTACTGGGAGTGTGATAATTATATTGGGAGTGTGAGAATTGTACTGGGAGTGTGAGAATTGTACTGGGAGTGTGATAATTATATTGGGAGTGTGAGAATTATATTGCGAGTGTGATAATTGTATTGGGAGAGTGAGAATTATATTGGGAGTGTGAGAATTATATTGGGAGTGTGATAATTGTATTGGGAGTGTGATAATTGTATTGGGAGAGTGAGAATTATATTGGGAGTGTGAGAATTATATTGGGAGTGTGAGAATTATATTGGGAGTGTGAGAATTATATTGAGAGTGTGAGAATTGTACTGGGAGTGTGAGAATTGTACTGGGAGTGTGAGAATTGTATTGGGAGTGTGAAAATTGTATTGGGAGTGTGATAATTGTATTTCGAGTGTGAAAATTATATTGGGAGTGTGAGAATTATATTGGGAGTGTGAGAATTATATTGAGAGTGTGAGAATTGTACTGGGAGTGTGAGAATTGTACTGGGAGTGTGAGAATTGTACTGGGAGTGTGAGTATTCATATATCTCTAGTAACTCATTCTATGGCGTTTATTACATATCAATATGTGATCAAGTAAAGCCGGTATCACACGAGAGCTTTTATAGTCAACATTCGATGACCAACATTTTGCTGGGACCATTTCTGGAGTATTTTGCACTGGTATCGGAAACTAGACTCGTGATAGACGAATTTAGGCAACCCAAATATTTTAAATGTTAACCTCAGAAGCTGCCAGACCAGTGTTGAGGATAAATGTTGAGTGAAAAAGCGCTCGTGTGATACCGGCTTTAAAGAACAATTATTATTTTCTACATGATGGAGAAACGAAACCTCACATTTGTTTACATACGAAACTGGCAACGTCAACATGAGCTATCAACTGCAAAATGTCAATCGAAAGTCTGTCAATGTAATTGTGGTTGTACAACTAGCTATCGTCATTTGTGTACTTCTTAATATAATTTTATAGTAAAGTACATTCATAATTTCATCAAAGAGTTTTCGATCGCATGAGCACACATTTGTTCAGGTTGTTTCTACTTTATGAGTATTCTTAATATATTAAAGTATTAATTACAATACTTTAGCTCGTATACTATGTACAATAATAATTCTTGTTAAGGTACAGTTTGCCGCACATATTCTATTCCTGTTGGGGTCGCGATTTGGCAGAACTGCACCCACTTCCCCAACCCCCCTCCCTCATTCCACCTCCTATTGGTAAGAGGTGGAGTGACAGGGGAGGGGGGCTGGGGAGGTGGGTGAAGCGCTGCCAAATAACGACCCCAACAGGATAGACTATAATTATATACATGCTTTTGGAGGGAGGTTTAAATGCAAAATATTAAAACTGCCGAAATCAGCCTATTCTTCTTTTGTCTTTGATGACTTGCTGGAAGAAGGCTAAGTAAGCATTAGTCCCTTTCTGGACGACGACAGTGTATTTGTTTTCTGTCTTACATTTCTCAATTATACTTATTGAAACTAATAATACTTACTTTGATTCATGTCAATCTGTTCTGCTATATTATATATTGACCCAGACTAACGATATGTGCTGTCGGTGTGTGTATGTGTGTTATTCACTTGCTTGTTTCGTCAAGGGGAATCCACGCAATGCGAGCTAAGCTCATTATTATCGCGCCTCCTTAACTGGGAATGTATTGCGTGAAATGCATGTTAAGTGTTTATGTATCGTTGGAATGGCTGTGGATGTGTGTGTAGTCTGTATTTTAGCCAATTGGCGACATCTGGAAACGAAGGCTTAGGGTTAATCTGTATGGTACCATTCTCACTACGGTACCAGTCTCACCCGAAGGCTTAGGTTGACCAGTAGCTTAGGTGAACCATATGATACCCATCTCGCCTTGTACCATTTTTGCCAACCCCAGATGGGACGTCACAACGTCGTCCACTTATTCCAGGTACCTATTTACAGCTAGGTGAACTGAGGCTAACACATGAAAGGAGACAAGCCCAATTTGTCTCCGCCCGGCCGGGGGATTGAACCCCCGATCCCTCGTGTGTGAGACGAGAGCGCTACCTACTAGGCTACGGGCTGTGTGTGTGCGTGTGTGTGTGGGTGGGTGGGTGGGTGTGTGTGTGTGGGTGTGTGTGTGTGGGTGTGTGTGTGTGGGAGGGTGTGAGAGGGTGTGTGTGTGTGAGAGGGTGTGTGTGTGTGTGTGTGTGCGTGCGTGCGTGTGTGTGTGTGTGTGTGTGTGTGTGTGTGTGTGTGTGTGTGTGTGTGTGTGAGTGAACGCACCCAAGAGTGGGCTCTTTTTTGACACAATTGTTCGGAAACAATTGAAACAATAATGACAATAATATAGCATGTTTTATGTAGAAAAATATAATATAGAGCATTTCAAATCTAGAGGATGGTAGAGTAGTATGTAAATTGGTACCCCAACCGATTCTAGCACTCTTAAGGGGAGGTTTTTAGTTTGTTCCCTAGACCTTCATCAAGCTTAAAATTACACCCCCTTGACCCCCTTTCAAGATAATTTGTAAATTTTTCGGTAGAAAAATGTCCCGGCCGAAGGCCGGTTCCTCTTAAACCACAGGCTCGCTATCGCTCGCCAGGAAAAAATCGACACCTAAATGGCACGAAATATCTTAAAGTTGACAGGAATGGGGCGAAAGTTCTTAAAATCGCCAAACTAATGGGGCAAACGTCTTAAAATATCAAAATGAATGGAGCAGAACATGAGGGAGAATGGGATCAATAAAAAAAATCCTTCAAGTGGAAACCTCCCCTTAATGGGGTAGGGTTTATAACTTTATATATTAGTTTATATATATTGTATATGTATATACAGTATATTTTATTGTTTTAGTGTCCTCCCTAGACCTCCATCAAGCTTAATAAAATATCCTCAAGATCCCCCTTCGAGGTGAATTTGTACATTTTTCGGTAGAATAGTGTTCCTCTAAAATTACAGGCTTGCTATCGCTCGCCAGGAAAAAATCGACACCTAAATGACACCAACGGCCTTGATATTGATAAAGAAATAGGACGAAAGTTCTTAAAATCGACAAACTCATGGGCCGAACATTATACAATCTGAAAACTAATGGGGCTAAGCATGAGGGAGAAAGGGATCTAGAAAAAAAGCATACCCCCTTAATAATATCGCCACTCACATCCTCCAAAAATACATGCTCGCTATCGCTCGTTAGGGAAAAATATCGACACCTAAATGGCACGAAAGGTCTTAATATTAAGAAAGAAATTGGCGAAAGTATTAACATTAGAAAACTAAAGGGGCTAAACATGAAGGAGAAAAGGGTTATAACAAATAACCCCAATACTTCCCCTTAAATGAGTTGTTTATCTCCCAATACCCCGGAAGAGAGATATCACTCGCGTTTCTTGCCTTCCTGGATCAAAAGATATATGTCACCACCTTCAGACGTGCTAATTGACCACTTGCGAGGTTCAGCTAAGTCTTGCTAATTGACCACTAGCGAGATTCAGGCTGTAAGGAAGTTGGAACCCTAAATATCGCTATTCAATAGAAATACAATAATAATGTAGGGTTCTGATGAATAAAAAAAGTATGTTGAATTATTATATATGTACTGAAACCGTATTATAGTATGTTGAATTATTATATATGTACTGAAACCGTATTATAGTATGTTGAATTATTATATATGTACTGAAACCGTATTATAGTATGTTGAATTATTATATATGTACTGAAACCGTATTATAGTTGGTAATTCTGCTAAATATCGAAATTTACACGTCCATTTACTCGCCAGTGATCAATTAGCTAATTATATGCTCATTACAAAGGAGTGCAAAGGAGTACAAAGAAAAACAAGCAACAACAGGTTATGTGACCCCTCGAGGTTACTTGCCCTCCAAAACACTGCTGTTCCAAGTGTTGCAACAGTATTTCGGAGAGAATGTGGGAAAAATGTGAGAAGGAAGTGTTGCCCTGGAGCTTAGTTCATGGCAGGGGAAATTCTATTAAGATCTATTAGGTTATTGAACAAACACTACTAAAGAAAATATTTATTCAATCACAAATGCAGTCAACCTTGGGTACAGGGCAAGGTGCATGTCTAGGCGAGCTTTGAAGAAATCAACGGTGTTGCAGTCTATGACATCTCGGGGAAGCCCATTCCACAAGTTGACAGCTCGATTGAAGAAGAAATTCTTGTATTCGGTACAGTTGAATGATTTAACAATGATTTTGCAGCCATTTCCCCTCGTGTAGTTTAATCGGTCAATCGTAAAATATATATTACAGTTCATGTTGTGATGCATTTAATGATCTTGAAAACTTGAAGAAGGTCACCTCTCAATCTGCACTTGGTTAATGGATATAAATTTAGTTCTTTAAGACGTTCCACGTATGGTTTGTTCCGAAGACAGGGTATCATCTTTGTAACTCTATTTTGAACTTGTTCCAATTTGTCTATATCTTTTTCATAGTAAGGGCACCAGCACTGAATGCAGTATTCCAAAAGTGGGCGGACTAATGAATTGTAAAGGGTAAGGATAATGTCTTTTGATTTATGTTCAAATGATCTACCTATGAAAACTATTATTTGTTTGCCTTCTTAACAACTTCAGCACAATGTTGACGTGGTTTTAAGTTACTGGATATTGTTACTCCTAAATTGATTTCTCTGTCTACACTCTTTAGCTGGGTGCCATTTATCGAGTAGTCTGCTTTTTCATTGCGGCATCCGATATGAAGTACTTTACACTTATCTTCATTGAAGCACATTTGCCAGATTTTAGCCCATTGTGAAAGCTTGTTTAGATTGTTTTGCATATCTTCAACATGTTCATTTGTCAGTACGATATTTGCGATTTTTGTATCATCTGCAAACTTTGAGATTGTACAGGTGAGACGCTCATCTATGTCGTTAATGTAAATTAGGAAAATAACTGGCCCCAGCACTGAGCCTTGAGGTACACCACTAGTTACATTGGTCCACGTTGATGCCTCCCCATTAACCCCCTCTGTCAGTTAACACGAGATCGCGTTATAAATGGTTTGGACCAAACACCGATTTTGACGCAATCGCGTATAATATAAATTTGGGAAACTTAGTGTTAACTGAAGATATTATATACGCGATCACATATATAATCACGTGCAGGTGCTCAGTGAAGGGCAACGCTAAATGTGGAGCTATTTGGCAACCTCCTACCGAGCCAAGCAGTACCCCAAATAACAGTTCACCCAAATTGTGGCAAATAGTGTGTTGTCTGTTTACAGATCAATAAGTTTCCCTGATCTGTCTGAGGGGGTTAATAACTACTCTTTGCTTCCTTTCACTAAGCCAATTTTCTATCCACTGTAGAATGCCGCCTTGTATTCCATGTACTTTTAATTTCATCAATAACCGTTTGTGTGGAACTTTATCAAACGCTTTCTTGAAATCTAAGTACAGTATATAATATCTATAGCTTAACTTTCGTCATATAGATTTAGGATGTCATGGAAGAAGTCTAAAAGGTTTGTTTAGCAGGAACGTTTTTTTGCGAAAAACCATGTTGTGTGTCTTTTAGTATATTATTTTCCTCCAAGTGATTAACGAGGCTGTTTCTTTTTATTGTTTCTAGTATTTGCAAACTACTGAGGTCAAGCTGATTGGACGATAATTGCTAGGCAGAGATTTGCTACTTTTTTAAAAATTGGTTTTACGTTCGCAAGCTTCCACTCATCAGGTATTTCGCCGCTTTCCAAGGATTTGTTAAAGATCAGCGTCAAGTGTTAGGAGAGCTCGCATTTAGGTTCTTTAAAAACTCTAGGAGAAATTGTATCAGGTCCAGGTGATTTGCTTTTATTGAGGTTATCTAAACATCTCAGTACCTCTGCCTCAGTAATGATGATATTTCTAAGAACTTCCAAATTGTTTGTCTGTACTGGCGGTACTGTAGGGATGTCACTTAGGTCTTCTGATGTAAAGAGTGATGCAACGAAGTTGTTGAGAGTATTACTCATTTTGGCATCTTCATTGGTAAAATCTCCATTTTCATCTACCAAGGGTCCAATCGTTGAAGTCACTACTTTCTTCTTCCTGATGTAACTGTAGAAGTCTTTTGGGTTAGTCTTGCTTTGATTAGCAACATGTAACTCCAAAGTGTTTTTACTTTGTTTAGTTAACCTTTTGGATTGACGTCGTAGATTTCTGAAGGCCTGTCTATTTTCATCGTTATCGGAGGTTTGTAATCTCTCGTGAGCATTCTTTTTAGCGAGTAGACATTCAGTTATTTCTCTATTCCACCATTTAGGTTTGTTATTATGTGAAGATCTTCTGTTTTTTTATGGTATGCACTCGCGTACTACGTTCGTGTACATTTCTGTGAAAATTGTCCATGATTGGTTTATCTCATTATTGTTTACAAAACTCCAAATGGCTTCTTTAAAAAAAAATCTGAGTTTATGGACATTTGCTCGCTTGAAATTTGAAACTTTCTCATTGCTGGTATTGAGTTTATTGCTATTAAAGTTTATACTGAAAGTGATCATACGGTGGTCACTATTGCAGAATTCAACACCAACAGTCACGTTATCGATCAAGTCTTCTTTTGTTGCAAGTACAAAGTCAAGAACATTATTACCACGGGTTGGAGATTGAACAAATTGATAAAGGGAGCTTTCAAGTAGATTGGCATACAGATCGTGTCCGGAGTGTGAAGTAAGAGTGTCGCTCCACTTGGTTTCTGGTAAATTAAAGTCGCCAAAAATTATAGTATCGTGTTACTTATTTCTGCAATTTGCTTGTAAATTTCTTGGTCGGTTTGCACTGATATGGCTGGGGGCCTGTATATTAATGCTAGGATTATTTTTGTTCCTCTAATGTTTTTATTAGCACATAAGATGAATCCATACGTATTATTTGAGGCTTTGACAAGAGAATTGGGCTAAGACTTTCTTTGATGAAAAATATTACGCCGCTTCCATTTGCTTTTCTCAACGTTACATAGCTGGGAAGTGATCTATCTATCTATTGCCTGACGCCGTGATCCCCGAAGGGGTGGCCACGAACGAACCGCCCCCATGCACCTCTGTCCCCAGTCAGTCGACGCCCCTCCCCTCAACCAGCACCGCCTTCGTTCATATACTTCCTCATTCCATCCTTCCACCTCTCTTTCGGTCTACCTCTCCCTCTCTGTCCCTCCACCTCGCTCTTGTACACCCTCTTAGTCATTCTCTCGCTTTCCATACGTTCCATATGGCCGAACCATCTCAAGTTATTCCTTTTCACACTTTCCAGCACATCTACCTCCACACCACACCTCCTTCTTACTTCCTCATTAGTCTGTCTATCCCTCCATGTAACTCCGCACGCACTTCTTAAGTAGTTCATTTCCACTGCTCTCACTCTTGGTCTGAGTCTCTCAACCAACGTCCATGCTTCGCTTCCGTAAGTCAGTGTCGGGATTACCACACTGTCATTCAAGGACTTCTTCACTTCCATACTGACCACCCTATTTCTTGGGAAGTGATAACTCGGCTAAAAAGTCTCTGTCTTCCGTATTTAGCCAAGATTCTGTTATGCTGATTACATCAAAATGTTTTGTAATCATGAGTTCCTCTAGTTCTGAGAATGTATTGCGTATACTTTGAGCGTTCACGTAGAAGAACTTTAGAGATGTACGTGGATCTTGATATCATTTGATGCTCGCCACATGTATTGGATGATTTTGCTTGTCTTGTGTTTGTATTTCTTGTGAGACTTAAGTCCAAAGTTAACAAAGTGAAGACCAAGTATATATTTTTCTACTACCCATATAGATCATCCATCAAGCATACATCTTGTACTTATCAACTTTTCCAAGTTTCGACTTCGTTTACAAGCATAATACGTCTGGCTTAAAACCCTTAACTGGTGGCGCCCAGCTATAGCCGGGCAAGAGAACCAAGGACTATGTGGCGGGGCCCGGCGATAGTAGCATGCAATTTTGAGCACGTAATGTGCTCTGAGAGAGAGCGGAGCGGTGGGAGGAGCGTAGGTTACCTCATGACCGCTCGCCACGGTGGCTGTGGAGCTACTGAGATGTACTGCACCCTCCTCCACCCTCCCTCACTCGTTTGACACGTAATAATGTAAGGAAATGACCGTATTTTACCGATTTTGCCCTTCGGTTGCACGATCGTTGCAAGACAACCAGTGATCATAGAAGGATGGTTCTGGTGTCATTGGAAAGCTGAATTAATGCCCTTTCAGGGATACATACTTGGATTATGCTCTGGCTCTTGTTTATGCATGAAAACGAGCACGGAAACAAGCTCGTTTACGGTAAAACCCCCCGCTGGGCGGCACAGTCAAATATACTCCACCACCCGCTCTTTGAGTGTTAAGGGGAGATGGATGATTTTTTTCTGCCCCCCCCCCCTCCTCTATCTCTCTCTCCCTCATGTATAGCCCCATTAGTTTTCTGATTATAAGACGTCTGGTCCATTGTTGTGGCGATTTTCAGACTTTTTGCTCCATTTCCTGGTCAATATTATGATTGTTCATGCCATTTTGTTGCCTGTAATTGAAGAGGAACCCTTGGGGATGTTATTTTCAGCTTTATGGAAGCTTGGGGAGGAAACTAAAATAATAATAAATAAATAAATCGAGCAATAAATATATCATCCCCCCCTTAAGCTGCGTTGATGTCCTGGTGGTGAAGGTCAGTGCCGCTTGTGTTGATGCTGGCTTGGCTCTTGATGACTGATGGGGGTCCTGCAATTGGACTTGTGGAGCCAACATGGGTTTTCAGGTTTCATTTTTTGTTCTATGTGAGTGAGGGAGACAAAAGGCAGAACTGCCTGTGATGAGTGCCTCTCCCAGAGTTGAAAGAGTAATAGGGCCAAAATCAAGTGACGCTCAAGCCAAAATGCCTGGACATACGGAGTTTGAAGCAAATATAGTCAGGATGAGGGAAAGACTTATTCTGGGAGAGAGTTCCAGAGCTCAGCTGGTGAATTTGAAGAAAGATTGAAAATAACGTTTCACTCTTGGGTTGGAGAGTTGCACAGAGTAGGAGTGGGATTGTAATGCAAGACGGGTGATACGTGCTCTACGGAGAGGGCGTGGTATACACTGAGAGAGTGGATAAAAAAAAACATCTGAGGAAGAACACTTTATTGACAACGTTTTGCAGATAGCTTCATCAGTGACCTGATGAAGATATCTGTGAAACGTTGTCAATAAAGTGCTCCTCCTCAGATGGTGTTTTGTTATCCATTCTGTCTTCTTTTCAAGTACCACTCAACCATGAGAGAGCTCTGAAGAACACAGAGTATTGTAGCCCCTGTACATAGCAAGAAGCTGCACAGGGGTAGAGAACCCCCAGAGGCGGTTGAGCACACCCAGCTTCTGGGAAGCATTTTTTAGCAAGAGTTGTAATATGATCTTTCCAAGAGATATCAGAAAAAATTAGTAAATGGGGCTGGAGGTGCAGTTGAGAAGGTCGTTAATGAATAATAGGAAGATAATTGGAGATAGGACAGAACCCTGAGGAACACCGGAGTCGATAGGTGGAGGAAGTGAACGGTGCGCCGTCCACAACCGCAGCAATGGAACGGCCGGAAAGGAAATTAGAGACAAAGGCACAGATGGAGGGATAGAAACCGAAGGAGGGTAGTTTGGAATTAAGGGATTTGTGCCAGACTCAATCGAAGGCCTTCGATATGTCTAGCACAATATAGAAAGTCTAGACCGATAATTCACTCCGGGGTATCTTTTATCTCTACATATGATTTCGTCTCATGCCACATACACCATTTTCATCTTCTTCTCCATTGTCAGTGTCATGGTTGAACAGGTTGAACAGGTTGAACAGGTTGAACAGGAGGGCTAGACATTTCAGAGAACAACACACACTACCACCTGACCACACTACTACATGACACAGAAAACTAAACTAAGAAATAGCAGTATGTAAAAGTTCCATAACTGTCTCTGAAAGGCCCACTTTATACCAGGCAGCGGCAGCAGAAGCGGCCCCAAACCAACTCCAATCCTCAATTCCCAAAGCCATCCAATATTTATAGGTCCATTGAAGCGGCGGGAGGTGTTCGGGGTCGCCGCCAGAGATATTTTTAAGGGGAGATGCTACACTTTTTGGTCGATTTTTTTTTAGTTTATTAATTATGTTTTCTAATTTCCTCTCCAGACCTCCATCAAACTTAAAAAAAAAAAAACACACAAACAAAAATCACACACACTCACACACACACACCCTAAGCCCCCCTTCAAGATTAATTTGTAAATGTTTCTGTAGAAAAATTTCCCTCCTTAAATTACAGGCTCGCTATCGCTCGCTAGGATAAAATCGACACTTAGATGGCACGATAGGTCCTAAATATTGACAAAAAAATGGGGTGAAAGGTCTTAAAATCGACAAACTAATGGGGCAATCCTCAATTCCCAAAGCCATCAAATATGTATAGGTCCATTGAAGCGGCGGGCGGCAGGAGGTGTTCGGGTCGCCGCCAGAGGGACTTTTAAGGGGGGATGGGCGTATTTATATTTACTTTTAAGGGGGGATGGGCGTATTTATATTTACTTTTAAGGGGGATGGGCGTATTTATTTACTTTTAAGGGGGGATGGGCGTATTTATTTACTTTTAAGGGGGGATGGGCGTATTTATATTTACTTTTAAGGGTGGATGGGCGTATTTATATTTACTTTTAAGGGGGGATGGGCGTATTTATTTACTTTTAAGGGGGGATGGGTGTATTTATATTTACTTTTAAGGGGGGATGGGCGTATTTATATTTACTTTTAAGGGGGGATGGGCGTATTTATTTACTTTTAAGGGGGATGGGCGTATTTATTTACTTTTAAGGGGGGATGGGCGTATTTATTTACTTTTAAGGGGGGATGGGCGTACTTATTTACTTTTAAGGGGGGATGGGCGTATTTATTTACTTTTAAGGGGGGATGGGCGTATTTATTTTCTTTTAAGGGGGGATGGGCGTATTTATTTGCTTTTAAGGGGGGAAGGGCATATTTATTTACTTTTAAGGGGGGATGGGCGTATTTATTTACTTTTAAGGGGGAAAGGGCATATTTATTTACTTTTAAGGGGGGATGGGCGTATTTATTTACTTTTAAGGGGGGATGGGCGTATTTATTTACTTTTAAGGGGGGATGGGCGTATTTATTTACTTTTAAGGGGGGATGGGCATATTTATTTACTTTTAAGGGGGGATGGGCGTATTTATTTACTTATTTATGTATCTTTTTTTATTATTTTGTTTTTCTAATATCCTCCCTGGACCTCCATCAAACTTAAAAAAAACATCCATTAGATCCCCCTTCTAGATTAATTTGTACATTTTTCGGTAGAAAAATTTCCCGGCCATAGGCCGGTTCCTTTTAAGATTACAGGCTCGCTATCGCTCGCCAGGATAAAATCGACACCTAAATGGCACGAAAGCTCCTAATATTGACAAAGAAATGGGGTGAAAGGTCTTAAAATCGGGACAACCCTCAATTCCCAATGCCATATCACACATGTTAGGTCCATTGAAGCGGCAGGTGGCAGGCAGAGGTGTTCGGGTCGCCGCCAGTGGGACTTTTCAGGCGGGATGATTAATTTATTGGTCGATTTTTTTATTAGTGTACTAATTATGTGTCTAGTTTCCTCTCTAGACCTCCATCAAACTTAAAAAATACACCCCCCTAGACCCCCCCACCCCCTTCAAGATTAATTTGTAAATTTTTCTGTATAACAATGTCCCGATCGAAGGCCGTTTACTCTTAAAATTATAGGCTGACTATCGCTCGCCAGAAAATAATCGACATATAAATGGCACGAAAGGTCTAAATATTGACAAATAAATGGGTCGTTAAGTCTTCAAATCGCCAAAATAAACGTTTTAAAATCTAAAAAAAACAACAATGGGCTAAACACGATGGAGGAAGGGGGGGGGGGGGGCCAGAAAACCGATCCATCTCCCCTCAACAGCTTTATGAAGAGACCCGCTGTTTCAAAAATCTGTTACTTTATTAACTTTCTTAGATGTTACGACGATGTTGATGTTCATGGTACTACACTGGAGGTTATAGGTCGTTTCGCTCTCTGAATCCTGAATTATTTACCCCTTTTGTACCGGCGACGTCTTTTCTTCCGACATATGAAGCGATTTTGAGCCTATTAGGGATACTTTAAAGCCTTTGTTACCATCAGGGGTATTTAGAAACCTTTAGTTTAGTTACTTCAACCTCTGCAGTTGTTTTTGAGTTAGATGTGGGCAGAAAACTAATTTTGGAGAGGTCATTATAAGAGTGAGAGAACTCTATTTATTATTGCTAATCTGGCAACCTCTGCGTCATATGAGTCTGAAGGGGTTAATTGTAGTCTAGCTATGTTTAGACGATTTGGTGCGCTATAAGAAAAGCTGTGGTAGTAAAAAGGGTTAAGGGGAGGTTTCCACTTAAGGGACTTTTTTCTGGACCCCTTTCTCCCTCATGTTTAGCCCCATTGCTTTTGAAATGTTTAGACGTTCGCCTAATTAGTTGGATTATTTTAAGAACATGCGTCCCATTTCTGTCAATTGTAAAACCTTTCGTGCCATTTAGGGGTCGATTTTTTCCTGGCGAGCGATAGCGAACATGTAATTTAAGAGGATTCGGCCTTCGACCGGGACATTTTTCGACCGAAAAATGTACACATTTATCTTGAAAGGGGGTCAAGGGGGTGTAATTTTAAGATTGATGGAAGTCCAGGGAACAAACTAAAAGCCTCCCCTTAAGAGATATAATAGTTGGAAGGCTTTTAATTGCTGGACGCCCTGTTTATGCTGAATACAATC
Source organism: Lithodes maja (assembly GCA_037953745.1). Taxonomy (NCBI): domain Eukaryota; kingdom Metazoa; phylum Arthropoda; class Malacostraca; order Decapoda; family Lithodidae; genus Lithodes; species Lithodes maja. Next base: position 79,492 of record JBAKBP010003522.1, read on the forward strand.
GTCTAACAGTAGCCATAATGAAGGTAAAATAATGGCACCGGTACTTAAGGGGGGTGACCTGTTTTTGTTCTGTCCTTTTCTATGGCTTGTATCCATTGGGCCCCATTCAGCCTACTGTTTTAAGACGTTTATCCCCATCCAGGTGTCAATTTTGTACTGGTGAGCGGCAGCGAGCCAGCATATTTTTTGTTTTGTTTGACAGCAGGCTAAATTTGTACATTTTTCGATAGAAAAAGTCTCCGGCGAAGCCGGATTTCTTCATATAATGCTGGCTCGCTATCGCTCGCCAGGAAGAAATCGACACCTAGATGGGGATAAACGTCTTAAAATAGTTGGCTGAATGGGTCCGAATGGTTACAAGCCATAGAAAGAGAGAAAAGGACAGAAATAACAAAAAGCAGGTCACCCCTTAATGGGTTAAATGAACCAGGCATTTACTAGGTACAGAATGATTAGGAAATTATGACTTCGTTTGGCATAGCTTCGACAACTTTAAAGGGGAGACGGGCCGTTTTTCTGGCCTCCCTTCTTCCTCATGTTTTGCCTCATTAGTTTTCAGATTTTATGACGTTCGGTCGATTAGTTTGGCGATTTTAAGACTTTTGGCACTATTTATGGTGACGTTGTGGTTTGAGTTCGTGTGTGTGTGTGTGTGTTAAGTATGTATGTTCGATAGTGTGTGTGTGTGTGTGTGTATGAAGTGAATATTGGATGTTACGGATTGTGAGGATGTGTACTTACGTGTATAAGTCTATAGTTGTGATTTGCTTTCGTCTGTGTGTGTGTAAAGTATGTATGTCAGTATGTAATAATAATAATAATAATAATAAACGGTTTATTAAAGAATGGCAGCCTCATGAGCTGAAAATACACATTTTACAATTTAGTGGATGAACATGAGATGTACAGATATGAGGATGGTAAGCTTAGTTTACAAACAAAATAAATAAATACAATAATGATGCATGTGCAGAATACAAATTATCATAAAATAACCATGAGAGTAAGTGATATACAGTACATATACACATTTATTATTGTGTGTGTGTGTGTGTGTGTGTGTGTGTGTGTCAAGTATGTATGTCAGTATGGGTGTGTGTGTGTGTACTTACTCTAGTTGTGTGTATGTGTGTGTGTGTGTACTCTTGTCATGTATATATGCAGTGAATATTGCATGCTATGGTGCCGAATATTACACTGTGTGAATACAATATACCCTGCTCTCTCGTCCCGACCGTTGTGTGAATGATGTACTGTATAGTGTTATATTATATTTAAGGGGAGATTTCAACTTGAGGGATTTTTGTCTCGACCCCTTTCTCCCTCATGTTCAGCCCCATTGTTTTTGAGATTTTAAGACGTTCGCCCCATTAGTTTGGCAATGCTTAGAACTTTTGCACCATTTGTCACTTTTAAGACCTTTCGTGCCATTTAGGTGTCGATTATTTCATGGGGAGCGATAGTGAGCCTGTAATTTAAGAGGAACCGGCCTTCGGCCGGATTTTTTTTTTACCAAAAAATGTACACATTTATCTTGAGAGGGGGTGAAGGGGGAGTAATTTTAAGCTTGATGTAGGTCTAGGGAACAAACTAAAAGCCTCCCCTTAATTGTACGTAATTGATGGTAGGATGTCCTTATTTGTCTTTTCTTCTATATCAACCCTTTCGGTATAAGCTGGCGTAGTTTTATAATTTATTACTCCGATTTCAGAACCCTCTGGGAATCAAATGGGTAAAGTTTAACTCTATTATCCCTTTGACTGCTACAATTAATTCTTAAGCAATATCTAATATAACTTCCAGATTTGTTTTCCCAGTTTACAAATATTATTATGAGATAAATTCAATGCATTATATTATAATGCATCATTCAATGCTGTTATTAACAGCATTGAATAATGTTTCCGAGATTTGGCGAATCAATAAAATATAATCCTACTTAACCTGCCTACGCTTATCTTGAGGGTAGATTTCCACGTGAGGGACTTTTTTCTTGACCCCTTTCTCCCTCATGTTTAGCCCCATTGCTTTTGAGATTTTAAGACGTTTGCCCCATTAGTTTGGTGATTTTTAAGAATTTCCGCCCCATTCTGTCAATTTTAAGACCTTTCGTGCCAGTTAGGTGTCGATTTTATCCTGGCGAGCGATAGCGAGCCTGTAATTTAAGAGTAATCGGCCTTCGGCCGGGACATTTTGCTACCGAAAAATGTTAAAAATTATCTTGAAAGGGGGTCAAGGGGGTGAAATTTTAAGATTGCTGGAGGAGTAGGAAACAAACTAGAAACCTCCCCTTTAAGTAATCAACCAAACCTGACCTAAGCTAGATAAGAGGGCGGAATAAAATTGGCCAGCGAACTCGGTCGATCCTATTAACCTTACTTAACTTGAGCTAGCACTGACGCTTATAAGTCTATAGTTTGTATTGGCTTGTTCATAGTGAATTGAAACAACTCCAATTCAATTACTCCATCTATCTACCCGGTACAGTCCCCCACCACACGACTATCCCTTGCCTTTCAACAACACACATATAATATCTTCGTTATTTTCTCAATGTTCTTCTATCTATCTATCTATCTATTGCCGGACGCCTTACTCCCCTTATACCTTCCGTACACAGAAGGCCCCCGAGCGGACCTATCCCCTGTAAGAGGGACAACCCATGCCAGTTTACTGAAGGACTTACAGGATTGACCTCTCAATGCTTTTACTGTCTCTTATTCTTTCGATCTTTCTTGGAAAAAAACGATATTACCACGCTTGCTAAAATATCCTCCCAGAAGCTAGGTGTACCCAATCGCCTCCGTGGGTTCTTTATCCCCGCAGAGCTTCATGCTCCGTATAGGGGTAATGTCTCCCCTTGTATCGAGTATTGTTCGCATGTGTGGGAGGTTCCACTCATACCACACTTCTCGAAAGGGTAAAGTAAAAAACATTCCGTCTCATTAGCTCACCTCCTCTTACGAAGTCCTTACAATTTCTCACTACAAGGTCAATGTTGCAGCTCTCTCTCTCTCTCTCTCTCTCTCTCTCTATATATATATATATATATATATATATATATATATATATATATATATATATGTTTCTAGTCTCTCAGTGGGGATCGAACCATCGACCATCAGAACGATAGCCGACGCTTAATCAATTACACCACGGCAGTCTAAAAGACACTCAGCCTTCTATCCTATTTATGTTAGGGAGAAGGGAAACCCACTAGGCGAATATATTTCAATTCAAACCTAGTTGTAGGATCCATATTTCCAGAATACCATACACGGATTTTTGAGTGTCCCGACGCAACTCGGGTTGAAATTGATTTCATTTAATTCTAACCCACAAAGCATGAGAGTTACAAATATTGAGAATATATCACAAATACACGTGAGCCACTAAATGTTTCTAGTCTCTCAGTGGGGATCGAACCATCGACCATCAGAACGATAGCCGACGCTTAATCAATTACACCACGGCAGTCTAAAAGACACTCAGCCTTCTATCCTATTTATGTTAGGGAGAAGGGAAACCCACTAGGCGAATATATTTCAATTCAAACCTAGTTGTAGGATCCATATTTCCAGAATACCATACACGGATTTTTGAGTGTCCCGACGCAACTCGGGTTGAAATTGATTTCATTGAATTCTAACCCACAAAGCATGAGAGTTACAAATATTGAGAATATATCACAAATACACGTGAGCCACTAAATGTTTCTAGTCTCTCAGTGGGGATCGAACCATCGACCATCAGAACGATAGCCGACGCTTAATCAATTACACTACGGCAGTCTAAAAGACACTCAGCCTTCTATCCTATTTATGTTAGGGAGAAGGGAAACCCACTAGGCGAATATATTTCAATTCAAACTTAGTTGTAGGATCCATATTTCCAGAATACCATACACGGATTTTTGAGTGTCCCGACGCAACTCGGGTTGAAATTGATTTCATTTAATTCTAACCCACAAAGCATGAGAGTTACAAATATTGAGAATATATCACAAATACACGTGAGCCACTAAATGTTTCTAGTCTCTCAGTGGGGATCGAACCATCGACCATCAGAACGATAGCCGACGCTTAATCAATTACACCACGGCAGTCTAAAAGACACTCAGCCTTCTATCCTATTTATGTTCGATCCCCACTGAGAGACTAGAAACATTTAGTGGCTCACGTGTATTTGAGATATATTCTCAATATTTGTAACTCTCATGCTTTGTGGGTTAGAATTAAATGAAATCAATTTCAACCCGAGTTGCGTAGGGACACTCAAAAATCCGTGTATGGTATTCTGGAAATATGGATCCTACAACTAGGTTTGAATTGAAATATATTCGCCTAGTGGGTTTCCCTTCTCCCTAACATAAAGGATAGAAGGCTGAGTGTCTTTTAGACTGCCGTGGTGTAATTGATTAAGCGTCGGCTATCGTTCTGATGGTCGATGGTTCGATCCCCACTGAGAGACTAGAAACATTTAGTGGCTCACGTGTATTTGTGATATATTCTCAATATTTGTAACTCTCATGCTTTGTGGGTTAGAATTAAATGAAATCAATTTCAACCCGAGTTGCGTCGGGACACTCAAAAATCCGTGTATGGTATTCTGGAAATATGGATCCTACAACTAGGTTTGAATTGAAATATATTCGCCTAGTGGGTTTCCCTTCTCCCTAACATAAATAGGATAGAAGGCTGAGTGTCTTTTAGACTGCCGTGGTGTAATTGATTAAGCGTCGGCTATCGTTCTGATGGTCGATGGTTCGATCCCCACTGAGAGACTAGAAACATTTAGTGGCTCACGTGTATTTGTGATATATTCTCAATATATATATATATATATATATATATATATATATATATATATATATATATATATATATATATGAGAGAGAGAGAGAGAGAGAGAGAGAGAGAGAGAGAGAGATAGATAGATATTCGTGTAGCCAGGTAATACATTTGGAAAATTGCCAGAAATATCGAAGTAATAAATAATAAACTTATTAATGCTGAAATTGCTGCTTCTTTTAACCTTGTTTGTCTACAAGAAAGAACACATATATACAGTATATTATACAGTATATACAGTATTCACCCCTGTTCTGTCCAACTCGCTAACCCAAGGGTGAACCGATTTTCCCAATCTTTCTTCCACTTAAGAGCAATCGGCCTACGGCCGGGACATTTTTCTACCGAAAAATGTACAAATTTATCTTGAAAGGGGGTCTAGGGGGTGTAATTTTAAGCTTGATGAAAACGTAGGAAACAAACTAAATACCTCCCCTTAAGGGGGCCCACCTCGCTTTTTTTCTTTCTCTCCCACTCTCTTTGGCTTGTATCCATTCGGCCCAATTCAGCCTACTGTTTTAAGACGTTTTCCCCCATCCAGGTGTCAATACTTTCCTGGCGAGCGGTAGCGAGCCAACATATATATATATATTTTTTTTTTTGACAGCAGGATAAATTTTTAAATTTTTCGATAAAAAAATGTCTCCGGCGAAGCCAGATTTCTTCACACAATGCTGGCTTGCTATCGCTCGCCAGGAAGAAATCGATACCTGGATGAGGATAAACGTCTTAAAACAGTTGGTTGAATGCGGCCGAATGGATACAAGCCAGGGAAAAAGAGAAAATGAGAGAAAGCTAAAAAACAAAACGGTGACCCCCCTTAATTAACCAAAGGAATAGATACATATGCTTTGTCTGGGAGCATGTTATGTTTTCATCGACATATACAGCTATATACTTATACTATTTAATTTATCTCTGCAGTAACTGTTTTGTGTGCACTTGTACCTGCATAAAATTGTGTGGGGTTTGGAGTGAACGTGGAAATAGCATTAAGATTTTATCTAGCTTGAAACGCGAGTATCATCACAACGAGAAATACAGAATTTACTCCTACGAGAGTTCCAGGGGCTACGTGTGTGTGTGTGTGTGTGTGTGTGTGTGTGTGTGTAAGGGGGGTGTCTGTGGGTGTGTGTGTGTGTGTAAGGGGGGTGTCTGTGTGTGTGTGTGTGTGTGTGTGTGTGTAAGGGGGGTGTCTGTGGGTGTGTGGGTGTAAGGGGTGTGTGTGTGTGTGTGTGTGTGTGTGGAAGGGGTGTGTGTGTGTGTGTAAGGGGGTGTCTGTGTGTGTGTGTGTAAGTGTAAGGGGGGTGTCTGTGGGTGTGTGTGTGTAAGGGGTGTGTGTGTGTGTGTGTGTGTAAGGGGTGTGTGTGTGTGTGTGTGTGTGTGTGTGTGTGTAAGGGGGGTGTCTGTGGGTGTAAGGGGTGTGTGTGTGTGTGTGTGTGTGTGGAAGGGGTGTGTGTGTGTGTGTAAGGGGGTGTCTGTGTGTGTGTGTGTGTAAGTGTAAGGGGGGTGTCTGTGGGTGTGTGTGTGTAAGGGGTGTGTGTGTGTGTGTGTGTGTGGAAGGGGGGTGTCTGTGTGTGTGTGTGTGTGAGTGTGTAAGGGGGGTATCTGTGTGTGTGTGTGTGTGTGTGTGTAAGGGGGGTGTCTGTGGGTGTGTGTGTGTAAGGGGTGTGTGTGTGTGGAAGGGGGGTGTCTGTGTATGTGTGTGTGTGTGGAAGGGGGATGTCCGTGTGTGTGTGTGTGGGCGGACAACACTGCCTGCAACTACTACCTACCTACAGGTGTGTGTGTGTGGAAGGAGGGTGTCTGTGTGTGTGTGTGGAAGGATTGGGGGGGGGGGGTGGACAGAGTTGGGGGGGGGGGGGTTAACAAGTAACTTAGCCTGAAACTCGAGTAACATAATATACTTGGAAACGAGAAAAATAGTCTCAACTTCCTCCTGAATCCCAGAAGCTAGGTTTGTGTGCGAGCTTGTGTGTGTGTGTATGTGTATGTGTGGGTGTGTGTGTGTCTATGAGTATGTGTGTGTGTCAGTGAGAGTGAGGTAGATTAGTTCCAGGTGCCCCCATGGAGAAATAGATACCGTTCCCTAGCAGCTGTTCATCCTCCTCCCTTCATCATGATAGCATATATATATATATATATAGAGAGAGAGAGAGTATAATTGCGATACACTCTCAGATAACTGATTCTACGAAGTATTGTATTTTGCCTTGCATTGTACAATCAGCAAAGCTATTAGAAATCAGTGAGGTCGTACTGAATTTGCTGAACACACGTAAAGTTGTGGTCAAGAATACTTGAACACCACCTAAAGTCCATTCATTATAATAGGTAGGCCAGGCATCTGTAACTCAAAAAGGGCTAGAGGAAATGGGCTGTAATTTCCCACACCAATACCCTGACTGACTCCTCCCAAATGATAGAAATATTAGCTCGATTACTGTAGTTTGTGACGCTCACCGCTTCTCCCAGAACCGCATGGCTTACTCGCTAGGACTCGCCAGGGCAGAGAATGTAGCTACAGTCTACCTATCATTGTGTACTTTCCTTCTCGAGAAAGCTTGTGTTGCAGACAGTTCAGAACTGTTCTTTATTTTCGTCTGTCACAATCCTTTCTATTTTATTTAGTCAATTGAAAGTATTGCGTTAAGTAGTTGAATGATGGGAAGGCGAGCGGGAGAGAGAGAGAGACCAGGTGGTGTGACTTGGTGGTGAGTGTGGCGCGTGGCTGGCCCCCTTACATAGGCCTCGCGGGATTCGTTGCCTCCTGCCTAACACGGCCTACTAGGCGGCTGCTTACTGGGCGACTGTCGCGCGCCCTCGTGGCATTCCTGCGAACTGGGACTCCAGCGAGGCGGTCCCTGGGAATATCCTTGTCAGATCCTTCCCAGACAGCATACTCTAAGCATCTCCCATGAACTGTTCCACACTCTTGTCTTAGAATCTTTCTCTCCTACTGCCTCTATCATTTCCACTACTTCCTCACCTTTTATTAATATCAATCCCCCTCTGGTTCCCTGCATCCACACCTTGAATTGGTGGCCAGACTGTATTATATGCTGGATCTCACATTTCTTATGTACTAGGCTAAGGTTGAAGAGAGTCGTTGTCTTTTTGGGAGATTGTATTGCTCGGACGGTCTCCATCAATCACTAATGTTTCTACAGGGTTAAATAATGCTAGACTAGGGATCAGGTACCTTGCTGTTGGTGTTTTCACTGTGTGTAGGCTACTTTTGAGCTGCACGACACTACGGATTCTGTGGGTTACCTGGGTGGATCTTTTGTCTGTGTACCTTGGAGTTTAGACTGTGTAGTGCGTGAGGGCTGCTTGCCTAATCCACCCAACACTGTTCTAACTCTATTTGCTTTTACTTTTGAGGGTCGCCAGGAGGATACTCGATACTTGTGATCGAGAATCCTCAAGAGAGCACTCCTTCATATTAACGTAATCAGGCCGCACAGACCCAAGGTCCACACTAGGCTAGGAGCTGCCTTGCTCCACCAGAATTCTGTACCTTTGCGCATCCCAGCTAGACTTTATTAACCCGGGTAGACATTAGCTGGATTAGATCATATACTCTTTTATGCATACCCATTATTTCTACACAAGCATTTTGAGGTCTAGGTTGCTGTAGAGAGACACAACCAGCATAGACCGGTTTTGTTAATAGGAGTACTACTTTTTCGTGGCGAACATTATTACTGTTGCACCGCTTATAATAATATTCTTGTGTCCAATAACATTATAGGTCCAGCCTTTTTGTGTATTTAGCCTACACGTGCATTGTCCTGCCTCCTGCTATTTTGTGGTTCCATTTCCGATACGTTCTTCTTAGTAGCATCCGACATTATTCAGAAGATTCCTTGTTCGGTGCTTGAGGACTTTACAACACTTTCTTTCATAAAGGAGTGACAGATATTATTGCTTAAAGTAACGTTAAGTAAACCTTCTTCTTGTTTGCATTAGATCACTCTTGTGATTTAATTAAGTTAACTATCTTTTCCTTGTGTACCATAACTAAGCAACCATATGTTATAGGTAATAGGCTGTTTCAGAGAACATCAGCCTATAGTAGAAGCACATAGATACTGAGAGTTAAGATACCCCGCTATCGCAGATATAACTCTGGAGGGTATATGTGTTCTTTGTTCGACGGGATTATATATCAGGGGTTGGATCTAGCGTTTCCGTTGTTGCATTTATGCCAGTCTAGTCCAATGTATAAGAGCCACTGATTTATACGAGACCCGATCGTAACAAGTTGATTTTGAGTTATAATAGGTTCGGATCGGGAGTTGTGGTCTACCTATAATTATCAGGGCATAACGATGTAGACAACACGGTGAGCGCTAAATAGTGAATCCCAACATTTGCATCTGTGTGGTTCAAGCTGATTATCAAAGTACTTCGCCTACTGTATGTATCATAATTGTCTGTACAAATAATAGAAACATTCAGAAATTCTAGTCCACATTTGCGATCTAAGCATCATTTAAGGATGTTCACTGCATTGCTAACGTTTTCCCTGATGGTGTTTTCGGTTAGTAACCTGGAAAAAAAATGCATTATGGTCCAGAGTAAAAATTGGTATCAAACTATATATATATATATTTATAATTTTACTAACGGTATATCGGCATGTCCTCATCTTCATTCATCACTAATTACGAATATTCTATAACGAAATATGTTAATAACTATGAAAACTTAGCATTAATATGACGCAGAGACATAGTAGTTCCATATTTTCTCATTAAGTGTCGAGAAATCAGTTGCTAAGGGTTTCAATTTACCTTCAGCTGAATCAAACAAATCAAGGAAATGGGTGCAAGAATTGCTCACAAGGTGATACAAGCATGAAACTTCCCGGAAATGTTCACAAGGACCTACTTTACAATTTCAGAGCAGGAGCCACCGAGATTTCTGTATTGCATAGCAACGGTTGCTAGGCAAAGCATTTTCCTTAGCAACCGGCAGCAACGATGCAGTTTCTGAACTACTATGAAGTGTTATGACTTTGTACTTTTATTTATTTTCCTATATTCACTCCTAAAATGGTTCAAAAGATGTATAAAAGCATATACTGTATATCTATATAATAGAGTGAATGTCAGCACACAACCAGGGCACACTGGTGACATCACTGCTGTGTAACTCAGCATGGGGTTCAGTACCAGCTGATCTAGATATACTAGTACTTTAATAAGTACTAGTATATCTAGATCAGTGTCCCAAATGCTATCTAACAGCCCCAAATCCACTAGCTACTAAACTGTAGTTTGTAGTTGGTAGATGTAGTTAGATAGCCGCGCCTGAATTGACAGGATGTGCCAGCGCGGGAGAGCCTAGCCAAGGGTAACGGGGCTTAAGAATTACCCGGAAGGTGTACAGATCGCAAAAGATGGAACTTGTCTTGTTCACATTTGTGCGATCACTACATACTGGTGACTTTGATTTGTATGTGGATACATTGAAGAAATTGACACCTTGGTTCTTCAGTCTCAACCACACCCACTACGCACGTTGGATGTCCGTACATGTGCGTGACATGAGCAGTCTATCTCACACTCATCCAGATGTTGCCAAAGAATTTCAGCAAGGCAAGTTTGTTGTGGCAAAATCCCAGAGAAAATTCTCCCTCATTGCTGTCGATCACTGCCATGAACAAAACAATGGAGTAATGAAGGATGAAGGCGGAATCATCGGGCTTACCCAGGATGCAAACTCCCTCTTGAGATGGGCAGTGGCAGGACCAGAACTTGTCAGAGTAATTTCTGAGTTTGAAGCGACCATGGTAGGGAAACAACAAAGTTCTGGGCAAAGAAACCATCATGAACAAACCCGGTCAACCCCGAAGTTGTTTGCTGGACAGGTTCAGGTGGTAGTTAGTGTAAAGGAGGACATGGGGAGCCCATTTGAGGAGGAAGGGCAGGACCTTCTCAGACTCCATACAAAGGACATCATGGATGAGCAGTCAGTCGAGTGTCTAACCACTCTCGCATCAAAGGGTCAGGAGCAGTATGCAACATTTGTGGAAGAGCGGCTCAGAACAAATACTAAGCCAATCACAGCAACAATTACCAGGAACAAGGTGGTACTGTTCAATGTCCAAGGCAAACGATCAAACAAATCAGGGGACAAAGTCAGTCTCCTCAAAAGTGAATCTTCGCTGTTTGCAAGTCTGTATGTTGCATGTCAGACAAGGAAAGGTGACTTGAACAATTTCTTCAATCATGAAAACCTCCCATTTCCTCCATCTCTGTCTGCCTATGAGCAGCTACGTCCAGGGAAGAAGTCTGATCTCATAGAATGTCTTGAAAAGAAAGTAGGGTCATCAAATGATGTGACACCAGAGACTGAAGTGCGAATCATGGATGGTGCGGCACTTGTTCACTTTCTTAGACCTGAGGGCTGCAAGACATTTGGAGACTATGCTGCCAAGGTCTTTCTTCCATACATAAACAATGCTCAAAGTCAGGCTCTGAGAGTGGATGTTGTCTGGGACCAGTACTTCGATAACAGCCTCAAGTCACAGACAAGAGAATAACGTGTCACTGGTCCTATTCAGCGCAGACGAGTTGGGGCGTCTAGCCCAACACCAAAGAACTGGCAGCAGTTCCTTCGCTTGGCCAACAACAAGACAGACCTGTTTACATTCCTGAACAAGGAACTGCTGGAAAATGCATCAGGAGACCAGACTCTCATTGTTACTGATGGTGCCAATGTGCTATGCTTACCTAAACGAGACACCAGCAACATTGCTCCCTGCAACCATGAGGAGGCAGACTCGAGGATCATGGTGCATGTCAGTGATGCTGTTATGCAGGGCTTCCACAAGATCCTTGTTCGAACTGTGGACACTGACGTGGTAGTATTGGCAGTGGCAGTCATACAGCAGCTGGCTCAGAGACAGCAGATAGAACTCTGGATTGCCTTTGGTTGTGGAAAGGACTTTAGGTACATCCCAGCTCATGAAATATGTGCTTCACTTGGCACAGAAAGATCCTTGGCACTGCCTGTGTTCCATGCTTATACAGGTTGTGATACCATGTCCCATCTGGTCCAGGTGGGAAAGAAGACTGCATGAAAAGTGTGGGAGGCACATGATGAATTTACTGCGACATTCTATGAGCTGCACAATGCACCTGAACAAATTGGTGAAGCGACTGAAGCTTCTCTGGAGTACTTCACCATTCGACTCTATGACAGGACAGCAACTTCTCGTTCCATCAATGAAGTCAGAAAGAATCTGTTCATCCACAAAGGACGTCAGATATCATGTCTACCTCCAACCAAGGCTGCTCTACAGCAACACATGAAGAGGGCAGTACTACAAGGTGGGTACCACTGGGGCTGCACCACGGTGCCGGAACGACAGTTGCCCTCTCCAAGTGAGTGGGGATGGACTTGCCCAGAAAAGTGGAGGCCTCTGTGGTCTAACTTGCCCGAAGCCAGTGCAACCTGCCCAGAACTACTGAAGTGTTCTTGCTGAGGAGGATGCACAGACTGCAAATGTGTTGATGCGCATCTAAAATGCACAGCCTACTGCAAATGCAAAAGTGACTGTGACAACAGTGTCTGAAGCTTTAGGAGTGGCATTTTTATAGCCTGACTTGCCCTAAATTGGATTTTATGCCACATAATTCTTGTATATGATCTCCAAATGCAATGCTACATGTTTTTTAGAACAAGAAGTTGAGAAAAAACCATAGCACCTCACAGTTTTCCAGAAACTGCATTGTTGCTGCCGGTTGCTAAGGAAAATGATTTGCCTAGCAACCGTTGCTATGCAACACTGAAATATCGGTGGCTCCTGCCCTGAAATTGTAAAATAGGTCTTTGTGAACTATTGTGGAAAGTTTTATGCTTGTATCACCTTGTGAGCAATTCTTGTCCTATTTAGTACCGATTGCCCTCACTAAATATATAGCGCAAACACCTCGCGGCAGATAGAGCTATGATTTTCTTGAATGTTTTACTTGTCAACCCTGTGAAGAAAAACACATACACACACACTCACACCCACACACACAAACACACACACACACACACACACACTCACACGCACACACACACACACACGCACACGCACACACCCACCCACACACACACACACACACACACACACACACACAGTTCACCTAAGCTACTGGTCAACCTAAGCCTTCGGGTGAGACTGGTACCGTAGTGAGAATGGTACCATACAGATTAACCCTAAGCCTTCGTTTCCAGATGTCGCCAATTGGCTAAAATACAGACTACACACACATCCACAGCCATTCCAACGATACATAAACACTTAACATGCATTTCACGCAATACATTCCCAGTTAAGGAGGCGCGATAATAATGAGCTTAGCTCGCATTGCGTGGATTCCCCTTGACGAAACAAGCAAGTGAATAACACACACACACACTATTGATGTATGGCATAACATATATATATTACCATGTTAAGGGGAGATCTCCACTTGAGGGATTTTTTTCTTGACCCCTTTCTCCCTCATGTTTAGCCCCATTGCTTTTGAAATTTTAAGACGTTCGCCCCATTAGTTTGGCGATTTTAAGAAGTTTCACCCCAGTTATGTCACTTTTAAGACGTTTCGTCCCATTTAGGTGTCGATTTTTTCCGGGCGAGCGATAGCGAGCCTGTAATTTAAGAGGAACCGGCCTTTGGCCGGGACATTTTTCTACCGAAAAATGTACAAATTTATCTTGAAAGGGGGTCAAAGGGGTGTAATTTCAAGCTTGATGGAAGTCTAGGAAACATACTAAAAACCTCCCCTTAAATAAGACATCAATGTATTTCCACTGATTTATTTCAACACGGGCAAAGACTCACAGCGGTAGGATATAGAAATATACAATATACAAAATAAGACAAAACAGTTGACAACACATCTATATTTAACCAAGTCAATTTAGCATGATGTTTTTTTTTTTTTTTTTTTTCCATTTACACACCAGTAATATTATATGGTACAAAACGTTTGGACAGTCGAAATTAAGGGGGTGACCTGCTTGTATTCTCTCTCGGGGTTGTATCTATTCGGCCCCATTCAGCCTACTGTTTTCAGACGTTTATCCCCATCCAGGTATCGAGCGATAGCGAGCCACCATAATTTGGAAAATGAGTTAGACAGCTGGCTAAATTTGTACATTTTTCGATAGAAAAATGTCTACGGCGAAGCCGTATTTCTCCATTAAATGCTGGCTCGCTATCGCTCGCCCGAAAAATACCGACACCTGGATGGGGATAAATGTCATAAAACAGTAAGTGAACGGGGCTGGATGGGTACAACCAAATAAGAGAAAAAAACCGGTCACCCCCTTAAACTCCGTCAATGCCATAATGGAGATTGTTCTGCTGTCATACTTTACGCCATTATGGTAACACCTTTATGGGAGTATGACACCTTTAACACTTTATGGGAGTATGACACCTTTAACACTTTATGGGAGTATGACACCTTTATGGGAGTATGACACCTTTATGGGAGTATGACACCTTTATGGGAGTATGACACCTTTATGGGAGTATGACACCTTTAACACTTTAATTGGGCTATCATTAGACGATTTTATTAATTTTAGGGACACATTATGAGAGCTAGAAACTTCATTGACCTTCCTAGAGTTCTTTCCTAAACTGTATAACATCCTTAATTATATCCGAAATAATATGTAGACAATAATTGTCCTCGTGTACTGAGAGGGTTAATTACAAACACGAATCTATAGTCAATTTTTTTTTAGGTGGCGAAAAATGGAGTCGTCCTCATATTAACCCCTTCTGTACCTGCGACGTATTTTCATTTATTCTAGCTATATTTATACGATTTTCTGCAGCTTAAGAAGGATCTGTGGTAGTTAAAAAGGGTTAATTGAGATAGTTCCAAGCCTGTTAATTGCTGGAGGCCCTTCGTAAGCTGAATAAAATGGCCTAACAGTTGCCAGAATATGAGGAGAAGGATGGCACCGATATGGAATAGGTAAATTAATTGGTTATTACATTATATTTAGATCAGGTGTTCATTGTGAAAACATAGCCGAAATATTATACACAGACATAGCAGTTTCTTATGTTCCCGTTAGCTATCGAGAAACCGGCTGTTAAGGGGAGATTTCCACTTGAGGGAGTTTTTTCTTGACTCCTTTCTCCCTCATGTTTAGTCCCATTGCTTTTCTAATTTTAAGACGTTCGCCCCATTATTTTGATGATTTTAAGAACTTTCGACCCATTTCTGTAAATTTTAAGACCTTTCGTGCAATTAAGGTGTAGATTTTACCCTGGCGAGCGATAGCGAACTTGTAATTTAAGAGGAACCGGCTTTCAGCCAGGAAATTTTTCTACCGAAAAATGTACAAATTTATCTTGAAAGGGGCTCAAGGGGGTGTAATCTTAAGCTTGAAGGATATCTAGAAACCAAACTAAAAACCTCCCCTTAACCGCATGACGTAATTTTCATCATATGCTGGTTACCTTTTGACAATTCTTTTTGTCATATAATCGACCGCTGCGCCTCACATGGGTAAATACGATCTCAATAAACCCTCTTGATGACGTAGCTCCTTCTTAAACTGCATACAATCGTCTAATTTTAGCCATAATAAAAGGTAAATATGCGTCAGTAAGTTTTTCGCTAGGTAAAACAAATGGAGTTTACACAAGACCAGTTATGATCTTGCTTTAGGTAGATATTAGTCAGTCGGGAATCTATTTTTGATTAATTTCACCACAACACCAAACACCTCCAATGAAATTTGGTTATTCACAAATCAATATTGTAAGTCGATATGTTTTAACCCTTTCAGTGTATCAGGAAGCTTGTCTTTATTTTGTGTTGGCTGTAGTTAACAATTGTATTCAGTTAAGGAAGGAATTTTGGAAGTCAGAGATAGTTTTTACCATTTTGATTCAATGAGATACTCCCTAAACAGCTTAAAATCGTCTAATAATAGCCTTATTATAGAATTCAAAAATGCATCCTGGTATCCTGCAGGAGTTAAATACGACAGTCTTGTATACACAGACAATGCAGACTACTATTTTAACCATTTCAGTAACGGTGCCGTCATTTTACTTTAATCTGGCTACTATTAGACGATTTCGTTCAGCTTGAAGGGGAGATCTCCACTTGAGGTATTTTTTTCTTGACCCCTTTCTCCCTCATGTTTAGCCCCATTGCTTTTGATATTATCAAACTTTTGCCCCATTAGTTTAGCAATTTTAAGAACTTTCACCCCATATTAAGACCTTTCGTGTTATTCAGGTGTCGATTTTATCCTGGCGAGCGATAGCGAGCCTGTAATTTAAGAGGAACCGGCCTTTGGCCGGGACATTTTTCTACCGAAAAATGTACAAATTTATCTTGATAGGGGGTCAAAGGGGTGACATTTTTAGATTGCTGGAGGACTAGGAAACAAACTAAAAACCTCCCCTTAAACAAAGGCCTCCAGCAATTAACAGGCTTTGAACTATCTCACTTAATCCTTTTTACTACCAAAAATCCTTCTTAAGCTGAACTAATTCGTCTAAATGTAGCCAGAATAATATACAATATAACGTCTGCGGTATAGAAGGGGTTAAGTTTCGAAATGTATTTAAACAAAAAATCTATTCCTATAATATATGCCGGAAATATTGGTCCTTAGTTCATTCACTGTAGTTAGACGAGATGACCATTAACCTATTGTAACTCTAAAAGGGCTACATTTGTACACCATTGATTGTTTCTGGTCGATATGTTAGCTCGGTCTAGTTCATGTTTTGTTATACGAGCTAGGGGTCAGAATTGATGTCCTAAATATAGTTAATGGACTATAGTTACCTTCAAACACTTCCATAGACTTTAGGGCTCCTACTCATGGGACTCATTAAACCCCAAAGAGAATCATTACGAGTGTTGACACTATTTGGCTATTTATTCAGTTTAATAAGAAGCTTTGGGAACTAGAGAGCTTACTAAGAATTGTTTTACCCATTTTATTCCAGAAGATCCTTCATAAACTGCGTACCATTGCCTAAAGATAACTAGAGTAAAGGGTTTAATCCATCCTCAAAAACTGAAAGAGAAAAGTGAATATTAGCTGCCATTTTGGTTTGCCAACACATATAACGCTATTACTAAATAAGATGTTTCATTTCTTGCCAAAACCAAAGTAAAGTCACGATCCACTAAACAACACAATCTCGTGTGTGGCAGCCCTTATAAGGAATCACTCTGTTACAAGGGCCCGGTAAGTAATCACTCTGTTTCAAGGGCCCGGTAAGTAATCACTCTGTTTCAAGGGCCCGGTAAGTAATCAATCTGTTTCAAGGTCCCGGTAAGTAATCCCTCTGTTTCAAGGTCCCGGTAAGTAATCACTCTGTTTCAAGGTCCCGGTAAGTAATCACTCTGTTTCAAGGGCCCGGTAAGTAATCACTCTGTTTCAAGGGCCCGGTAAGTAATCACTCTGTTTCAAGGGCCCGTAAGTAATCACTCTGTTTCAAGGGCCCGGTAAGTAATCACTCTGTTTCAAGGGCCCGGTAAGTAATCACTCTGTTTCAAGGGCCCGGTAAGTAATCACTCTGTTTCAAGGGCCCGGTAAGTAATCACTCTGTTTCAAGGGCCCGGTAAGTAATCACTCTGTTTCAAGGGCCCGGTAAGTAATCACTCTGTTTCAAGGGCCCGGTAAGTAATCACTCTGTTTCAAGGGCCCGGTAAGTAATCACTCTGTTTCAAGGGCCCGGTAAGTAATCACTCTGTTTCAAGGGCCCGGTAAGTAATCACTCTGTTTCAAGGGCCCGGTAAGTAATCACTCTGTTTCAAGGGCCCGGTAAGTAATCACTCTGTTTCAAGGGCCCGGTAAGTAATCACTCTGTTTCAAGGGCCCGGTAAGTAATCACTCTGTTTCAAGGGCCCGGTAAGTAATCACTCTGTTTCAAGGGCCCGGTAAGTAATCACTCTGTTTCAAGGGCCCGGTAAGTAATCACTCTGTTTCAAGGGCCCGGTAAGTAATCACTCTGTTTCAAGGGCCCGGTAAGTAATTGCATGTATACTGCAAAACGTAAACACATACTGTAATTGGAACACAAATTATACACATGCAAACTGTTCAATCGTCTATGTATTTTAAGGGGAGATCTCCACTTGAGGGAATTTTTTCTTGACCCCTTTCTCCCTCATGTTTAGCCCCATTGCTTTTGATATTATAAAACGTTCGCCCCATTAGTTTAGCGATTTTAAGAACTTTCACCCCATATTAAGACCTTTCGTGCAATTCAGGTGTCGATTTTATCCTGGCGAGCGATAGCGAGCCTGTAATTTAAGAGGAACCGGCCTTCGGCCGGGACATTTTTCTACCGAAAAATGTACAAATTTATCTTGAAAGGGAGTCAAGGGGGTGTAATTTGAAGCTTGATGGAGGTCTAGGGAACAAACTAAATACCTCCCCTTAATTTACACACATACACGGTTGAAACACCTATGGGTATTATTACTTCTCGACGTTCAATATATATATAGTGTGGTTATCCTTAGTTCTGAAAGTTATCCGTACATTCTAAAGTGTACTTCAAAGTTAAGGGGGAGGTAGTCGCTTTTTTCTGGACCCCTTTCTCCCTCATGTTTAGCATATTGGTTTTTGACACCCCTCCTCCCAAACAGCACTGTCTTCACACTTATACTTCTTCACACATATACTTTTTCACTCCATCCTTAAGGGGAGGTTTCTAGTGTGTTGTTTAGACCTCCATCAAGCTTAAAATTACATCCCCTAGACCCCCTTTCAAGATAAATTTGTACATTTTTCGGTCCGGCCAGAGGCCGATTCCTCTTAAGTTACAGGCTCGCTATCGCTCGCCAGGAAAACATCGACACCTAAATGGCACGAAAGGTCTTAATATTGACAGAAATGGGGCGAAAGTTATTAAAATCGCCAAACTAATGGGGCAAATGTCTTAAAATCTCAAAAGCAATGGGGCTAAACATGAGGGAGAAGGAAGTTCGAAAAAAAATCCCTCAAGTGGAAACCTCCCCTTAACACTTAAAATGAGTATTAGTTTCTGTACAGGACCTAATTTGCTCTAACCTAACCTAGTGTAAACAAACCTATCGCGCTATGATGTTAAAAGATAGATTTATGATGTATTTTGAATTCTTTTTCTTTTTCTGTAGATGTATTTCAATTGCCGACTTGCGAGTTTCGTTTTATGAGGAAGTTGGAGCTGTCGACAACGCTATTTAACAGAATGTACAGCTAAAATACGATCGTAGTACATTTATCAATACATAGAACCCAATTCAGTAATACCATTTCTCCATCAGAAACGTACATAATTCATGCATTTCTGTTTTATATCGATGTTCACGGCTCCAACTTCCTTATAGCCTGAAACTCGCAAGTAGTTTCCAAGAAGTACAGTGACACTCAAAAGTTGCGTTCTGCATCTTTACCTCTAAGGGGAGGAAGACCGTTTTTCTGGACCCCCTTCTCCCTAATGTTTAGCCCCACTAGCTTTGAGATTATAAGTCGTTCGGCCCATTAGTTTGGCGATTTTAACACCTTTCGCCCCATTTCGTTGTCAATATTAAGACTTTTCGTGCCATTTAGGTGTCGATCTTTTCATGGCGAGCGATAGCGAGCCTGCAATTTAAAGAGAAACCGACCTTCGGCTGGGACATTTTTCTACCGAAAAAATTACAAATTTATCTCGAAGGGGGGTCTAGGGGGGGGGGGGGGGTTTCTAAGCTTAATGGGGGTGTAGGGAGGAAACTAGACATATGTATTAATAAATGAATTAATAGACCAAACAAACGGCCAGTCTCCCCTTAACTCTGATAATATAATCAGAAACAAATGAATATATACACTTTCCACACACGTTTCACCTTCAACCTTTGTCTTGGTTTATTGAGAAGTATGTTTTCTTGTAAAAGAGAGTAAAAAGAGTCTTAAACTAATAAATATTACTGTTCTTCTTTCAGTAAACGATGGCGTCATTCTGTTTTGATTCTGGATAATGTAGTAATTGTATGAAGCTTAGTAAGAATCTCTTGGGATCAAAGAGCCAAACATAATCTCGATTAAACATTAAACTCCCATCGGTCCGAACCTGAAAATAATGGTGTAATGATCGCCAAAACAATATGAAGAAAGGCCTCAACAGATACTGAGAGGGTTAAGCAGAAGGCAATGCTCTCCTTTCCCTACACAATATTCTGTGAAGAATAGATATATTATATTAATTAGATATATTATATTAACATCATTGCAAAACTCGCAGAACAAAAAAAAAACGCATCCTGAATACTTAAGAATATGACTAGTGGACCCCATTCATTCCCTTACCTTTAATTTAGTACAAGTATCTCTCCTCACGACTAAATTCAAATGAAATACAGGAACACACACGTCATATTGATCAACACTACAGTTAATGTAAACAAATACACATTTAATATAAATATGCAATTCATTAACATGCACATTTAACACTTTTACTACAATGACAACTCGTCTTAATTTGCTCTGGCTGTCATTAGGCAATTTTATTTAGCTTAGAACACAGCTATGGCAATCATTGGGTGACTTGACCATTTGCGAGTTTCGCGTTGTAGTGAAGTTCAAACTATAACATTTTATTCTAGTCTATATAGCCATCAACCTTAAATGCTTCTGCAGTACACGTATATTCATTGTCAATATCAAATCAAATTAATTTTACAAGCCCATATACAAACTCATATACATATGGTATATATCGATGTCCATACCCTTTACACTCACGTAGCTCTAGTCTCTTAACCCATCCAATCCCAGCGACGGCTACCAGCCGTCAGTAGATAAGTCACTCCCCAGTCCTAGCGACGGCTGGGAGCCGTCAGTAATGTACTTTCCTTGTAACTGCCTGTATCAGGCTGTGCCTGGTACCACGACCGTTTGAGCACTGCTCTCGATTTGGCAACACTTCTCAGGTTACATCCAACCCTCTGAAGGCTGGGAGAGCCAGTCTTCCTTCATCTCTTGAGGTGGAAGGTTGTTCTATCTTGCCATTTTGGCCACATTGCTTAGGACTGCGGGGGGGGGGACTTTTATTACTGTATCCTAAGGTACAGTAGGGGTTAAATAGTCTGTTGTACAATCGCGCTAAGAAGTCATGACTCGCTTTTTCTAAGGATCGGACAATAGTTCCCAAATCTGGCTACCGCTGGCAACTCTCCACTGCCCCATGGAGCCCGGTCGTTTCCTAATTTTAAACTATAGGTCTTTGGATATTCCCAATAATTGCCCTACTTAGAAAATTAACCTATTTATGCCCTCCAATTTTGATTTATGTTGAAGTTTGAATAAATATAAGTAATGTTTGTTTACAATTTCTTTATAGAATAATGAGAGTAATTAATTTACATGCGCTATCTAGCATGTTGCACTGGGATCCCAGGCCCGTAGGAACGGTAGGATATTCAGCGACCGAGACAGTCATTGTCAGGATATGAGGGGGAGTATATCTCTTTGCGTTTATATTCACCTTTATCCTTTTACACTTGCCTTTCCATCTTCCGTTTTTATATGGGTCTCCCTATGGGTTATTATATATTCTAAAAGTAAAAATTCATCGTTTGTCTATACAAATTACAAGCTGTTCTCGCGTATTCAAGCTTTCTTCCAAAATATACTGGAGACAGCTTGTTTTTCAGGCAGACTGTTGTCCCACATAGAGAATTAAATGTGGAAAAAACAATCTGCTATATGTTTATTTACGTGATTTATTGACACTTATGGTTTGAATATTAGTTTTATCTGTTGGTTTTAATTTTATGAGATACTATTCTCCCAGTATTGTTGGTTTAAAAAGTAATACAAGCATTAAGAGACTTGCTCCACATTTTAATCCTGAATCTAGTGAGCGAAATTCTACTAGTTTCACATTTTTTCGTTCGGGTTAGTCTCAACTTTCGTATTATTTGGTTTGCTCTCACATAATGAGATAAATATATTACAACAATACTTGTATATGGTGTTTTTGGTCTCGTTTCCTTCAATACAGTTCTCCCCGGTGTGTAATATATGAATACAGTAGAACCTCAATAGTTGCCAGATAGCACTTTCTGAACAAAAGGTACTGGGAATCGAGTCATGACTTCTTAGCGCGATTGTGCCTTTACTCCATTTATTCCTAGGGGTTTGGCAAGCCGAATAAGATCACCCAATGTTAACCAGAAAAACTATAAGTGAGCCATTGTAACTGAGAGGGTTATATCGGACTGGGTTAGAGACCCTATACTATCAGAGATCAACCATCCTCTGTCATTTTGGTGCCACTGATGTCATTAGCGTACATCTACACTAAAATATTCCCATATCCCTTTCAAGGTCATGGATGTGGGGTGCAATGTATCCTATAATTACTGGAGGGCTATACGTAGGCTATTCGCTGTAAGTAGGCGACAAATCATTAACTCTATCCTCTGTAACTCAAAAACGGATAGAGCTAATTGGCTGTAAATGTCCTCATCTATTCCTTGACTGGCTCTTTCCAACTGGTAGAAATATTAGCTCGATCACTCTAGTCGTTTTTTTAGTTACGTAAGTTAGTGGTCATGATTTTTCGCCTACTTACAGCGAATAGACTATAGAGCTAGGACAGAGTACACCATCACTGTATGTAAGGTTTTATTTATAAATTACAAACCGAGAGCAAACATAGGTAGTGAACATTACTTGTTTATTTATACAAAGTTACTGATACTAGATAGAATACAAATACTGTACCTACAAGTTAAAAAAAGGTAAAACCTGAAAGAGACAGAACATTGAAAGCCATGGAAGGGATGGGGGGGGGGAGAAGGGGAGGTAGCTGATATGTTTTAACACTTATGGTGCGAGCATATTTTCTCTATATTAGGGCTCATTGTGGCACTCCTGTATGATTAACCAAGTGTCTGAATGAAATTAAATGTATTCACCCAAAAATTAAAAGAAAATAGCTTCAAAATGACACCAAATTGAGCTTCGTAGCGCACAGGGTTCAGCCACAGCGCAACCATAAACATCGGCAAATATTCGCTAATAAAAAACAATGTTGCACTACATTTGCCTTTGGCAGCGCTGTATAGGTCTCGCGAGATATGGCTGTTGCCCCTCAGTGTCCCAGCCACCGTGCTGGAGAGCGGTCGGGGGCTTGCCGCGCTCCCGCTCATTCGCACTCGTCTCCACAGGCTTTAGGAGGTTTTAAGGGCCTGCAAATTGCTTTTAATTGCCAGAACGTTCATGGACGGGTCCCGCAATGAAAGGATTAAGAGTGGTGTTGTTTTATATATATACTGTATATATAAGGATTAGGAGAACCAGAAGCACTCGGTGTAAAACATGTTTATTGGCGACAGTTTCAAGGGTGACTTACTCCATCATCAGGCATATCTACAAAATAGAATACAACATAGTCCTATACCTTATTCGCCTCTCCGCTTTCCCAAGGATGTATCGATTGCCTATATATAATAGATAATGTGATTTATAACACTTAGAACATATATACTCATACTTAGACATGCAAGGGATAGAAGTGTGCATTTTTTAATTTGAATATTTAGTCGGGGATCTCAACATTTAGAATAACAAATTAGTATTCTGCTCCTCTATCACAGAAGAATAGATTTTCCAGGTATCTTGGGAAGGCTCTGATTTCCGGTCCTCTCATCTTCTATCTCGCTCCTTCTCTGGAGTTGTCTTGGGTTGTGGTTTAGGAGCCTGGTTCTTGTGCCTTCTGTGCTGGGCTGGTGGTGGTTTCGACGAAGGAGCCACTTTGACATGCGTATAGGTAAGCTCTGTCTCCTCGGCAAGCTAGTTTGGAGTGTGCTTGGTGAGCACTGAGCAGCACTGTTGCAGTAACCTGAGTAAGCCTTACTGTTTCATTGCCTGGGTAAGCAATACTGGTTGTTCCACCTGGTAAGCGAGAAACTAAGGTGCAAATGGTATGTCACATCCGTGACATACAGCCTAGGTAAGTGTTAGAAATGGTGAGCTGTAGAGCAGTTGCTGCTTCTGGCTAATTAGTTTCTGTGCCTCTCGGTGGGAAGTGGGCTCCATGGAAAATGAGCTCGAGTGATCCTGATGATGGGGCCAGAGTTGGGTCCTTCTGTCATGGAGATGTCAGGTGAAGGCCTCATTAGTGGTGGTGGGCCAGGTATAGGAGGCAGGGTTGAAGGGTGAGACTGTTTACATTTCTCCATTCTTTATGGTGGTGATGGCCTGGGGAAACTATTATATTTTGATGGTTCCTTAAGGTAGAACCTTCCACTTATCAAAATGCATTGATCCCCAGAGCTTCTACTCTCTGAAGTTGTTTTCCACATATTTACAACCAACAACAGTTTATGTCTAATTGTTACAAACATTTTATGAATGGAGGATGTGCATGAAGTCACATGAACCTTTTTTGTTTGTTCTTGTTTTCCTTTCCTCTATTTATTATTAAAAAATAAAATGGGTATGTACATATTTGAGTGTTACAGTTGGTAATGACAACAATGGCACCAACATGCCGTAAGTTGACCGATCTCTGTTACTATAGGGTCTCTGGTGTAACACAGCCTATTTTTAACTGAGAATATTTCCATCATCTCTCCTGTATATTTTTCATTGTCCTTTTAACCCTCTGCCTGCTGGAGTTTTAACCCTAATTGACGTTCATGCCCTGCACATGCATAAACAAGAGCAAAAACGTAATCAAATTATATATAAAGTACAGTAAAAGAGCTTTCCAATGACTTCTGAATCATCTTTGTATGACGTCTGGTTGTCTTGCAACGATTTTGCAAATATCGCCCAATTACAAAATTGAGCTGTTTTCGCTATGTGTAACTATGCAATGGTGAGGGAGAAGTCTCTCTTGCACATCAGCGCAAGCTCAGCCATGGTGGGCGACGAGCAAAGGGGCCCTGCACCGTCTGCACTCAATTGCCTCAATCCCATAACACAAAATAACCCGATTTTTGTGCCCATCTGGTGACGTCTCCCGCAGGCAAGGGGTTAATATCAATCTTTATTTTTATTTCTCCCAATTTTGATTCTATGCAATTTGCATAAGCTTTCATTTTTACTATGAACATGTTCTTATGTTATATATTGTATACTAAATCTGTATTCTTCTGGTAATAATAATAATAATAATAATAAAAATAATTATAATAATTAACAATAAATATAACTGTCTTAAAGTATTTTCATATTTTTATCTCCCTTGCCTTATACTAAAAACGATCTTCCTTCTCTTTATGTCACTACATTGTATTATTTTCTTCAATAATTGTAAGAAAATAGAAGCTTCTTCCATGTATCGTCTGAAATGTATTGAACTAACGCTATAACTATTGAGATACCAGTGTAATATGTGCTAATTTTCATTTTAACTCTTACCAAACACCCTCGTTAGGACTAGTGTGTAAGTAATTGTTCGTATTCCTTCATATACTTCTTAAGGGGAGGTTTTTAGTGTGTTTCCTAGACTTCCATCAAGCTTGAAATTACATCCCCTTGACCCTCTTTCAAGATAAATTTGTACATTTTTCGGTAGAAATTTTTTACAGGCTCGCTATCGCTCGCCAGGATAAAATCGACACCTGAATGGCACGAAAGGTCTTAATATGGGATGAAAGTTCTTAAAATCGCTAATGGGGCAAACGTTTTATAATATCAAAAACAATGGGGCTAAACATGAGGGAGAAAGGGGTCAAGAAAAAAATCCCTCAAGTGGAGACCTCCTCTTAACTATACTGTAGGTAGCGCCAGCGATCTTGACAATTATCTCGATCCCTGAGCTCTTCGTAACTCAAAAGGACCTTGAACAAACTAGCTGTAAATTTCTACACCTATTTCCTGGTGGACTCTTACCAAATGATAGAAATGTCAGCCCGATTGCTTTCATTCATTTCGAGTTATGAGAAGTTAAGAGGCCCAGATTATTGTCAAGTTGGTTGGCGCTACCTATAGTTTGAAAGTAGTTGTTCGTATTCCTTTATATATTTCTTAACTAGTTTGTAAGGTATTGTTCGTATTCCTTTATATAAGACGTCTTTGAACATGCTTTTGACTTGTTGTTTTCCCTCTTAAGCCGGTATCACACTAGAGTATTTATGATCAACATTCGATGATCAACATTTTTCTGGAAGCTTTTCGGGAATATTTTGCACTGGTATCGGAAACTAGACTGATGATATATGAATTTAGGTGCCCGAACTATCTTAAATGTTTACCTCATAAGCTGCCAGATCAGTGTTAAGGATAAATGTTGAGGGAAAAAGCGCTCGTGTGATACCGGCTTTACGCAGTTGTTTGTTTATATTACTCCAGCCATTTGCTGTACATCCGTCAGACCGAGAGCGACGATACGAACAGCAGCAACAGCATGGAAACAGCTGACTGGGCTCCCGTGCAGCCGCTCGTTGACTGCAGCACCGCCATCGCTGCTGTATAGACAAAGAAAACGGCTCACATTTATTTTTGGCAACTGTAATTCGGTTTCGATTTATATATTTGTCCTCTTGTTAAAATATAAAAACAAGAGTTAGAACAGTACACACTGTAATTGGTAAGCCACAAACGATTATAAGTTATCCGAATAAATTAAATAATCAGTGTTTCTAAAGATTAAGTATTTGAACTACAGGTAAACAAAGTATTCTGGAAATATCTAAATTGAAAAGTCAAATGCATAAAAGATTACATCTATAAATACGGTCTTAAGTGGTTTCCACAAGAGATAGTGCGAATGATGTACAAGCATTGTAACCCCCAAGGTCCTTAGGTCAACACTCATCCAAGTTTTATCTGTGAGTACAAGCTAAGAAGTGGCTGACTCAACGGGAACATTAACCCTTTTAGGCTTAGGACGCATTGTGGCAATTCATTCTTGCTATTAGACGATCATATTCAGATTAGGAAGGGTATATGGAAGTCAGAGGGTTAATTGAGATAGTCTTCACCATTTGCATTCCCACAGATCCGCCCAAAGCTGCATGAAATTGTCTAATGATTGTCTGTATAAACTGTCAAAATGCGTCAAAAGCTTCAAGGTGTTAATTAACCGTTAGTCATAACCCCCCATCTTCTTGGTCAAGGCAGACGGAAATAACTTCTTACAGTGCTGCGAATTCCGACATTTAAATGCTTAAACAAAATCATCTTCATTACCTTTTCTGTGCTCAATGACACAATTATTCATATTATTTTGGCAATCATTAGACAATGTTATCTAAATAGGATGAACTTGTGGGAACTACAGGGTTAACTGGGATCATTTGTACCATTCTGATGTTATAGATCTTTCGCAACTGCATATAATCATCTAATGTAAGCCGAAATATACTGTTAAAATAAGTTAATGGGTTATATAAATGTATAGTGTTAATGACAACATACTTGTCTTAGTAGAGCACGCGAAGTGTTTAGACTCTGAGGACCATTCGTAAACTGCATATCATCGTCTCCTGTTAACTAAATTTACTGTTCCACACATCAATGGCTTAAATTATCTATATTAATTATAACAAAATACCTGTCTTTGTGGAGAATGCGAAGTGTTTAGACTCCGAGGACCAGCCGTACTTGTTCCTGACTCTAATGACGGCCAGGTAGTCGGTGGCCACATCCAGGTGATGGAGGGTGTGGGCCATGGAGTGTCGGGAACCACCGGGCCGCACCACACCCACTGGTCGCACGGCCTGGATACACTCTCCCAAGACCCAGCCATCACCATTGTCTGATTCGATGTCTGTTTGGTTAAAAAAGGGAAAGGAGGTTCAGTGTTTTATATAATCCAACTCTGTCAATGGACCTTGGGGTGAAAATGTCTGAAAATATGGGATTGGAAGAGCATAACCAGGTCAATGATGCAGCTGCGAAACGTCTAAAAGAATAAATTTTGTATACAGTTAAAACACGCAGAGAATTCCCTATGATAACGCTCTTCAAATCCCTGATGCTACCGAGGCTAGAATACTGTAACATATTAACATCACCATACAAAACAGGTGAAATTAATGACTTAAAAGGTGTACACAGAAACTTCACTTCGCATGTAAACTCAGTTAAAGAATTACACTATTGGGAGCGTGAAAGATCACTGAAGCTGTACTCGTTGGAGCATAGAAGGGATTATTACTTTATAATATACATGTGGGAAAAAAAAAGAAAAAAAAAAGGAATGTGCTCCCACCACTTCCACCTGCAATTGCAAATGTCAGTTCCAGTGAAGTTAACCCTCCCTATCTCCCACTTCCATCCCCCTTCTCTCACTCACCCAGAGAGACAATATTTGGTATTAGTTCAGATGTGATGGAGAAAGATTGTACAATTATCGTGTCCCTCCCTATCCACATTTCTTAGAAATAGGATGTTTTGAACAATGAATATTGCTTGTGACATATTATGACGATATTGGAGTGTGGTGAATGACATATGTGACGCCAAAGATAGGGAGAGATTAGTTGAGCGGCAAGGGGTTACATATTGTATGAAACAGAATAATATATATGCATATGGTTTTCTTCATCTCCACCCATCCCACTGTTGATCATAAAATACCTTTCAAAAAACTCTATATTCAACTAATTGACACACAAAAATCAAGAATGCTATAGAAGAGTGTTTGGTATGTATTCTAATATGGATACCATGCTTCATGATGAACTACTTCGAATTTTCCCTATCCTTTTCCTTAAGAGTGATACAATATGTCAATAATTATGAAACACACACATTATGCCTGTAGCTTAGTGGTTAAGGGGGTAGTGCTTGTTTGTTGGTCAATAAATTAATCTATTAATTATGTTTTAGTTTCCTCACTACACCTACATCAACCTTAAAAACAAAACAAAAAAATCTTAAACCCCCTTTCAAGATAAATGTGTACATTTTTCGGTAGAAAAATGTCCTGGCCGAAGGTTCCTTCTAAAATTACAGGCTCGCTATCGCTCACCAGAAAAAGAATCGACACCTATATGGCACGAAAGGTCTTAATATTAACAAAGAAAGAGGGCAAAAGGTTTAAAAATCGCCAAACTAAAGGAAAGAACTTCTTAACCCTTTCACGCTCATATGACACAGAGGTTGCCAGATTAGCAATAAGAAATAGAGTTCTCTCACTCTTATAATTACCTCTCCAAAATTAGTTTTCTGCCCACAGCTAACTGAAAGACAACTGCAGAGGTTGAAGTAACTAAACTAAAGGTTTCTTAATACCCCTGATGGTAACAAAGGCTTTAAAGTATCCCTAATAGGCTCAAAATCGCGTCATATGTCGGAGAGGGTTAACATTTCAAAACTAATATACTAAACATGAGGGTAAAGGGGGGGGGGGGGCAAAAGCAACGAACCATACCCCCTTAACCATGTGGATCTTGGAAATATCATACCTGCCAAGCACTCATATGGGCCTTCCTGTATTTGACGAGAAACTCTGTGATGGGGTAGTAGCTCTCGGTCTCCCAGGTTATGGTATAGGAGCTGCTCTCACCCCCATGAGGACTGCTGGTCACTTGGGGCGGTTTGGGCAATCCTAGTCAGATGAAACGATAATACTGGTTAAGAAGAAGCAAGGAGTTTATATTTAAGCATTATTATTGAACGAAGGAATGCAGAACACAAAATAATCAATAATGCAACAAACATTTTACCCAAAAACAGAACCCTGCCAACTCCTGAGCACCGATTAATCTAAATGACGTTATGGTATATTTTGGAAATGGTGGATTTGTGTGTTTTTGTAAACTAAGATTAAACGTACGAGTATCAACTAATTACTGGGTAAAATAGAAGCAAGTTATGCCTTAATAGTACATTAAGTACCTTTTCATCTGCATGTTCTACCCCTAGATTAACCCGCATAGTCTACCCCTAGATTAACCCACATATTCTACCCCTAGATTAACCCCCATACTCTACCCCTAGATTACCCCACATATTCTACCCCTAGATTAACCCACATATTCTACCCCTAGATTAACCCACATATTCTACCCCTAGATTAACCCACATATTCTACCCCTAGATTAACCCACATATTCTACCCCTAGATTAACCCACATATTCTACCCCTAGATTAACCCACATATTCTACCCCTAGATTAACCCACATATTCTACCCCTAGATTAACCCACATATTCTACCCCTAGATTAACCCACATATTCTACCCCTAGATTAACCCACATATTCTACCCCTAGATTAACCCACATATTCTACCCCTAGATTAACCCACATATTCTACCCCTAGATTAACCCACATATTCTACCCCTAGATTAACCCTCATATTCTACCCCTAGATTAACCCCCATATTCTACCCCTAGATTAACCCACATATTCTACCCCTAGATTAACCCACATATTCTACCCCTAGATTAACCCCCATATTCTACCCTTAGATTAACCCACATATTCTACCCCTAGATTAACCCACATATTCTACCCCTAGATTAACCCTCATATTCTACCCCTAGATTAACCCCCATATTCTACCCCTAGATTAACCCACATATTCTACCCCTAGATTAACCCTCATATTCTACCCCTAGATTAACCCCCATATTCTACCCCTAGATTAACCCACATATTCTACCCCTAGATTAACCCACATCACACGGCGAAGTTTGGAATCTTCCTGACACTCTTGAGCAAGGGAAGTCATCATATTTTCATGATTTTGGCGCACTTATAACTATGCAAAAGATGAGCTAATCTAGGTTATATTACTAAATATATATATAAAGGCGAGAATCGTTGTTATCTTGTGAATGGTGAAGACTAGGGCACTCTAGACCACACGATTCAGGTATTATGGTTGGAAAAAGTGGGTTAGCTATGGCCGCCACCAGCCTGAAATAGTCTCATTGATCGAGTTTTGGGATTTTTAGATATATATTTCTCGGCATTTAGATGGACTAACCTAGTTAATTTAGAGTATCTACAGTATGTATAAGAGGCAGTATTAACTGTTGTCTTGTGAATGATGAAGACGAGAACAATGCACATCAAGTTGTTCTCCTTTTAGGTGGTAAATTCAATTGTTTGTTTAGTCATGTGATCTAGACTTGTCCAATAGCACTGCCGACATACCGGCCATTACGGCTACACTTCTTCACTTATAGATTATTCATTATAGATTATTGATTATTGATTATTGATATATATAACCATTGTAACCATTCTGAAGTAGGTGTCTACTGCTTGAATGCATCGATTAGAAAATCAATAGCAAAATCAATACTCGATTGCTTGAGGGCCTCACTCTAGCATGAGTTAGGTAACTGACTACTGTGTATTAATTTTGTTTGTGCGTTATGCGGACCGCTCACAAAGACAACTGAACTTTTTCTAGCGCGGTTTTAAGGGGAGATTTCCACTTGAGGGATTTTTTTCTGGATCCCTTTCTCTCTCATGTTTAGCCCCATTGCTTTTTAGATTTTAAGACGCTCGCCCCCTTTAGGTTGTCGATTTTAAGAACTTTCGCCCCATTTCTGTCAATTTTAAGAACTTTCGTGCCATTTAGGTGTCGATTTTTTCCTGGCGAGCGATAGCGAGCCTGTATTTTGAGAGGAACCGGCCTTCGGCCGGGACATTTTTCTACCGAAAAATGTACAAATTTATCTTGAAAGGGGGTCTAGGGGGTGTAATTTTAAGCTTGATGGAGTTCTAGGGAAGAAACTAAATACCTCCCCTTAAGTGCTCTTATAGCCCTGTAATACCTCCCAGAGCTCAGGCGCCCATCAGGTGTATGTGGTGAAGACTCGATTTGCCCGAGGGCTGCCATCTGGTGGTGATGGGTTATGGTAGAATATTTTACTTATTGGCTTGGAACGACCACTAGCTTTTTAGGGACAGTGATTGGCATGATCAGTTGCAAATTAAAACATAAATTTTAATTCCTGGGCAGGGAGAGAATGATGGGGACTCCATATACCCGTGTGAATATTGTCATCTAACAGTAAACAGCATTATGGCTAGGTTTAAATGATCTTGCCCTCTCAACTGTCCATATCGTCTCAAAATCCCATCAATTCAACTACACCCCATAACCTAGCCCAAACTAAGTAGAATAAGCACCAATTACTGTAAATGTAGTCTAACTAAATCTAACCTCGCTTTTTCAACATGTAGGATTAACAGAGGATTAATTTGACTGACCACTAAGTCCATAAACAAATATTAAAAGTGAATGCAGAACGCCTTACTCTTACCTGTCATCTGAATGATAGCATCCTTCTGTCCGTGGGAGTTCTCAGCAATGCACACATAAGCCCCAAAGTCCTTCTCGGTAACATTGTTGATGGTGAGCGTGTGGCGGTGAGCAATATGGAGCAAGCTGACATGGTGGCGTCCGTAGGCATCATGCGTCCGTGAGTCTGGGAGGTGGAGCTGGGTGTCCATGTCCGTGTCCGGGAGTGGGTGTCCGTCACGGGTCCAGATCACGTCCGGGGCAGGTCGTCCATGGACCAGACACACCAGCTCCACCTGGTCACCCTCACCGGTCCGTACCACCTCCTGTATACATTGACTTGTTAAGGGGGTAGTACTCGCTTTTTCTGGACCCCCTTCTCCCTCATGTTTAGCATATTAATTTTGAGGTTTTAAGACGTTCGTTCCGTTAGTTTGGGGATTTCGAGACCTTCCGCCTTATTTTGTTAAAAATATTAATACCTCTCGTACCCTTTAGGATTCTATTATTTCCTGGCGACCGATAGCGAGCCTCTAACTTCAGAAGGAACCGGCCTTCGGCCGGAAAATTTTTCTACCGAAAAATGTACAAATTTATCTTGAAAAAGGGTCTAGGGGGTGTTTTTCTAAGCTTGATGGAGGTCTAGCGAGGAAACTATAAAATAATGTAATAAATAAATATATAGACCAAAAACAAAGCACTACCCCCTTAACAGAGGATCAGGTGCACCAGTTCCCTTTAGTCACCCTCACCGGTCCGGTCCGTACCACCTCCTGTATATATAGTGGTTTGGGCTATTACACAGGTATACAAGTCACCCTCACCGGTCCGGTCCGTACCACCTCCTGTATATATAGTGGTTTGGGCTATTACACAGGTATACAAGTAACAAAGAGAAAACAACACATATTATTATAGATGTTTATAAGTAGAGTTATGTAGAAGGAATTGCTGGTTGGTTTTATGTTGAAGTGTGGGAAGTTGGGTAATTGGCTTCTGTTGCTTCCCGTGCTGGTGTACTCATTTGTCCTTATTTAGCTAGTAATATTGTTCTAGCTTGAAGTTTCTAGAGATATTGTTATGATGCCAGCCAAACAAGAATTCAGAAGTGAAGGTATCTTCTAAACTTTGGAGGTGTATTTCTTTAGTAGGAGTTCAGGTCAGATCAGACAAACCAAACCAGCGTGAGATACAAAGGAAAATGTGTATTTTTGGATATTATTTTGTGCTCTGATTGCGTATTTTTTTGTGGATTTAAACAAATAATTTCCCATTGTATTGTTATTTCACTGTCAGTTTCCTTTCCAGATTTAATTTCAATTAAAGTGGTTTCAAAAACAACAAATAATTGTTTAGGCTGAGCGATGAAGATGTCCATATCCACATCGTTGGAAAACTGAAAACAGAAAACAATCCACACCAACCTTCTCTGTGGTAATCTCTGGTGGGTACTCGACACTGATGGTCATAGCGGCTGAGGCAGATTCCCCGATACCGTTGTCCGCGGTACATAGATAGGTGCCCTCCACGTGTCGGTCCACTCCTTCCAGGGTTATACTGTGGCCCTGGGAGATGAGGGAAAGGATGGTTAGCTGGGTGAGTAGACATATGGATAGAAACGATTAAACCCACAAGTCAAAATAGATCCATTCTTAGCTGGATAGATAGATAGATGGACAGAAAATATTAAATCCATAAGTCAAAAGATGTGGATTAATGGTTAGCTGGATAAGTAGAGAGATGGACAGTAAATATTTAACCAACAAGTCAAAATAGATGGATTGATGCATAGCTGGACACATAGATAGATGGACAGAACAGATGAAACCCATGACTCAAAATAGATCCCTTGGTGCTTACCTGGTTAGATAGATAGATAGATAGATGGGCAGAAAATATTGAACCTACAAGTCAAAATAGATCCATTGGTGCTTAGCTGGATAGATAGATAGATAGATGGCCAACAAATATTGAACCCATGAGTCAAAATAGATCCCTTGGTGATTAACAGGATAGATAGATAGATGGACAGAAAATATTGCACCCATGAGTCAAAATAGATCCATTAGTGCTTATCTGGATAGAGAGATAGGTAGATGGACACAGAAGATCATACCCAGATGTCAAAAGATGTGGACGAATGGTTAGCTGAACAGATAGAGAGAAAAATATATACCCCAAGTTAAAATATATACCCCCAAGTTAAAATATATACCCCTAAGTTAAAATATATACCCCTAAGTTAAAATATATACCCCTAAGTTAAAATACAGTATATACCCCAAGTTAAAATATATACCCCCAAGTTAAAATATATACCCCTAAGTTAAAATATATACCCCTAAGTTAAAATATATACCCCAAGTTAAAATATATACCCCTAAGTTAAAATATATACCCCAAGTATGGTGAGTTATCTGCTCAACAGGTGGCGTTGTGTGTGTGTAAGTGTGAGAGTCCGAGTGTAGGGGGTGAGACAGTGAAGCACGGGAACGAGGTGGCTTCAGAGATGGGGTCGTTTCGGGCCATGAGTGAGCACCGTGCCTCATGTGAAGGCAAGATGGCAGGTGCTCGTTGTACTCTACGTGCTTCACATGTCTCACTCCCTAGACTGGAACAAGACCTCACGGGCTTCACTGTTCATTGTAAAGCGGTGAATGTTAAGGCTCTCAGCCTATGCCCGAGAGGAAGTAAGTTGGAATATAGAAAAAAAAAAAAAAAAAAAAAAAAAAAAGTTACAATATATACCCCAAGTTAAAATATATACCCCAAGTTAAAATATATACCCCTAAGTAAAAATATATACCCCAAGTTAAAATATATACCCCAAGTTAAAATATATACCCCAAGTTAAAATATATACCCCAAGTTAAAATATATACCCCAAGTTAAAATATATACCCCCAAGTTAAAATATATACCCCAAGTTACAATATATACCCCAAGTTAAAATATATACCCCCAAGTTACAATATATACCCCAAGTTAAAATATATACCCCAAATTAAAATATATACCCCAAGTTAAAATATATACCCCCAAGTTAAAATATATACCCCAAGTTACAATATATACCCCAAGTTAAAATATATACCCCCAAGTTAAAATATATACCACAAGTTAAAATATATACCCCAAGTTAAAATATATACCCCAAGTTAAAATATATACCCCAAGTTAAAATATGTACTCCCAAGTTACAATATATACCCCAAGTTAAAATATATACCCCAAGTTACAATATATACCCCTAAGTTAAAATATATACCCCAAGTTACAATATATACCCCAAGTTAAAATATATACCCCAAGTTAAAATATATACCCCAAGTTAAAATATATACCCCAAGTTAAAATATATACCCCCAAGTTAAAATAGATTGGTTGATGATTAGCTGGATAGATGAATAAATAGATAGACATATACGACTAAGCTCACAAGTCAACATAGATGGATTGATGGTTAGCTGAATAGATAGATAGATAGATGGAGAGAAAAAATAGTATAACCACAATGGGAACCTCATGAATACTTGAATGGAGAAAATATAGCCACCTGACGCAAATAGTATTTATTGTAAGGACACTTTTTTTTTTCCCAGCATGTGAGTAAATATCTCGCCTTAGAGGAAACCTGCTATTGAAGTAAAAATGTATTTGCATAATCAGATGGCTAGATACCTTAATAACATATAGTTTAAGCTCGACTTTTTTTAACCTGGTGAAAAGCTGACTCCATAAGCAAGTGATTTCGTAGTACATAATGGAACAATGGAAAACTGCTATACCTCTGTGTCATATTAGATGCCAAGTTTTCATAATTAACAAGATACCTGCCGATACAAAAGTGGTGCTAGCTGAGTAATTAAGATGTCAACAAATCAATTTCTCGCCATTAACCCCTTCTGTACCGGTGAAGTCTGTTTTGTTATATTCTGGCAACTATTAGATAATTATATTTAGCTTAGGAAGCATCTCTAGCAATCCTTTTAGCTACCACAGATATTGTCTACGCTGGGTGATTTGGTACTGGTTGAGAGCTACTGGTTGAAATGGTCTACTGGTTGAGTTGTTCAGTCACCGTCTACGCTGAATTAAGGGGAGGTATTTAGTTTGTTCCCTAGACCTCCATCAACCTTAAAATTACACCCCCTCGAGTACCTTTCAAGATAAATTTGTACATTTTTCGGTAGAAAAATGTCCCGGCCGAAGGCCGGTTCCTCTTAAATTACAGGCTCGCTATCGCTCGCCAGGATAAAATAGACACCTGCATTGCACGAAAGGTCTTAATATGGGGTGAAAGTTTTTAAAATCGCTAAACGAATGGGGCAAACGTTTTATAATATCAAAAGCAATGGGGCTAAACATGAGGGAGAAAGGGGTCAAGAAAAAAATCCCTCAAGTGGAGACCTCCCCTTAAGGGGAGGTTTCTAGTTTGTTTCCTACTCCTCCAGCAATCTTAAAATTTCACCCCCTTGACCCACTTTCAAGATAAATTTGTACATTTTTCGGTAGAAAAATGTCCCGGACGAAGGCCGATTACTCTTAAATTACAGGCTCGCTATCGCTCGCCAGGATAAAATCGACACCTAAATGGCACGAAAGGTCTTAACATTGACAGAATGGGGCGGAAATTCTTAAAAATCGCCAAACTCATGGGGCAAAAGTCTTAAATTCTCAAAAGCAATGGGGCTAGACATGAGGGAGAAAGGGGTCAAGACAAAAGTCCCTCAAGTGGAAATCTCCCCTTAAATCATCTAATAATTGCCAGAATATAATGAAAATTATGTCATTGCTACTGAATGGGTAAAAGGAACAAACAAAATATATATAGTGTTACCTGTTCAATATATATAGTGTTACCTGTTCAATATATATAGTGTTACCTGTTCAATATATAGTGTTACCTGTTCAATATATATAGTGTTACCTGTTCAATATATATAGTGTTACCTGTTCAATATATATAGTGTTACCTGTTCAATATATATAGTGTTACCTGTTCAATATATATAGTGTTACCTGTTCAATATATATAGTGTTACCTGTTCAATATATATAGTGTTACCTGTTCAATATATATAGTGTTACCTGTTCAATATATATAGTGTTACCTGTTCAATATATATAATGTTACCTGTTCAATCCTTTGTCCCGATGGTAGAGGGCCTTCCTGTCGTGACCAGCGGATTATGGGTTCTGGGTTGCCTTCAGCCTTACATGCCAGAGTCACTGAACTGCCCTGGAGTAATGAGAAAAACACATACAGTTCAGTGGTGCTTTAAGGAGCCCACCTCGCTTTGTTTTATCTTTCTCTCCTTTTCTCTCTTTCGCTGGCTTGTATCCATTCGGCCCCATTCAGCCAACTGTTTTAAGACGTTTATCCCCATCCAGGTGTCGATTTCTTCCTGGCGAGCGATAGCGAGCCAGCATTGTATGGAGAAATCCGGCTTCGCCGGAGACATTTTTCTATCGAAAAATTTACAAATTTAGCTTGCTATCAAAATAAAAAAATATATATGCTGGCTCGCTACCACTCGCCAGGAAAATATTGACACCTGGATGGGGGTAAACGTCTTAAAACAGTAGTCTGAATGGGGCCGAACGGATACAAGCCAAAGGGTGAGGGAGAGAAAGAGAAAAAAAGCGAGGTGGGCTCCCTTAATATGCATCGGTCGGGGCCTATGCAGTAGTATCACGTAGCTGCACTCTTCCTTTCGCTCCACTCCCAGGGGCCATCTAGCTCAAAATATGCAGTTCACATCTGGTTCCATTCCATATAGTACTTGACTCACATAATCTTCCTCTTGACTCACATAATCTTCCTCTTGACTCACATAATCTTCCTCTTGACTCACATAATCTTCCTCTTGACTCACATAATCTTCCTCTTGACTCACATAATCTTCCTCTTGATTCACATAACCTTCCTCTAGGTCTTCTTTATGCAGGAAGGAAGCCAATTAGAATCACTGCAAGAGTACTGTAGGGTCAACGTCATGGAACGAGTCATGTGCCATCGATTCCACAGCAGGAATTAATAAACTATACAAACAGTATATCTTTAATTTATTCCACAGAGTAGGCACTGATTTTATGTGAGGTCATACCAACGGTAGTCATGATATGGTGAAGACAATGGAGTTCAAGCATCTCTCCAAATAACTGTTGTATTACATAAGAACATAAGAATATAAGAAAATGGGAATCTGCAAAAAGCCGATCGGCCCATACAAGGCAGATCCCTGTCACACCCATGTATATGTACCAACTCTACCTCCGAACATAGGCTTACAGCATGCAGATTCAAATGCTCAATGTTGTGAAGTCAGGTTTTTTTTTTTTGTTGTCCATGTGAATGAGGGAGACAAAAGGCATAGCTGCCTGCAGCGAGTGCTTCCCCCAGATTTGAAAGAGTGACAGGGCCAAAATCAAGGGACGTTCGAGCTAAAATGCCTGGACACACGGAGTTTGAAGCAATTTAAGTCATAGGAAGAGGGAAAGACTGATTCTGGGAGAGAGGATGTCTTATTGCATAATATGCAATAAGACATCCTCTCTCACTTATCATATTATGATAAGTGAGACATTGGGACAATTTGAGCGTTGCAACCGCTCGTTTGTGATCTTACCTTCATAGACCTATGGTGCTTAGTTGTCCCCTCGTGGCCTGTTGCACCTCAGACTTTTCGAAGCCGCATCGCCACTGTGTCGTTATCTCATACCACAATCCCAGACACTTCTCTCTCTCTCTCTCAACCGCCACTTATTGAGCTGTTTACTTACTAGGTACTGCCCCCAAGCGCATTTTCAAATAGGAAATATTCATTCTAAGATAAGCAGTTTATTAGCATGACCACTCCACGACTCCACTGTTTATGTCTCACAACCATATAACAAGACAGGGAGCATGAGTATTTTGACAATCCACATTACCACATTTACTAGACCAAGATGACAATTTACCTGACCCACGCTGTTATTGATCTCACAACCAAAGTGAGTGAAAGAATCCAAGACATCTATGTTTTCCTGCAAGCATTAGGGACCGCATTGCCTCATCTTGTAAGGCACTACTGTAAATGCTCAGATATCAGCATTATTCCAAGAGGTAGAACTAGAGGTTCCACCTCCTCATGGATTATTTCAAGAACAAGTATGAGAATCTCCATTGGCGTTGCCCAACACACTCAAAACCCATAGTAGATGTTACATTTTTGTCGATCCCCTTTCATTTTCCATGAAAATATATGTGTATCTCTCGTCAGGCAATTGGCTAGATTCACTAAGTTGATTATTTTATTGGAAGAGAGTGAACATATACAGCAAAAATATATTTAAATAGCATATGTGATCGTTTTTACAAGTTTGTAAATCATAATAACCAAATATACAATAATCTTTCACATTCACGTGATATTTACCTTTGGGATATGTTGTTCTGGTGGTCCCTGGGCTTGAACCGTGGGCGGGAACTGAACATCCAGCGTGTGTCTCAGTTCCACGGGCGGCTCCAGCTCAAACTGACAGAGGAAGGTGCCAGCGTCTCTGGGGCGGGCGTGGGATATGGTGAGTCGGGCGGCCTCAATGGAGATGCGGCGGTCTCTGGTGACCTTCTCGTTACCCACTGATAGTAGCTTCTCCTTCCCACCGTGGGGGAGCAACTTCTTCATGATTAACTTATTGGTGCCTGGGAGAAAATGGTACTCATTGTAGTAATAGTTTGATTCTTACAAATCAGATTGTGATAGCTGTGGATAAAAAAACATATCTATAATCATTAGTATTAAATATATCTCAGAAATACATGTGCGTAACTTGATGTTTTTTATACTCCCAACTAGGCTCGAACCACCGAAAGTCAGAAAGATTGTCATAATAATTAGTGTGGAAGATATACCGTATACCTACAGTATACAAAAAAAATGCTGCTATCCATTGTAAATTGAAAATTATATAATAATCATGCACCATTATTCATCTGTTATATACACAAGTCGAAGGTATATAGTACCTGTCATCCAATTGGTCTTAGCCAGGTCATCCACCACATTGACACCATATAATACACCCATCACATTGACACCATATAATACATGTCACCCACAACAATTTAATCTCCTCACCTGCATTGTCCACATCACAGGGTATGATGACTGACTGCCCCACCTCCACTGTGAAGGTTTGTGAGCGAGCCTGGAAGGTCGGGGGTTCCTCGTCACCACCTTCATCATAGTCGTAATAGTAGCTGCTGTAGGTCTTGGAATGGCCCGTCGATAGTCCTGCAGGGGCGAGAAAGGAATAGATATGTTAGTGAAAATAGTTAAAATAGGACTTCAGAGGCTATCAACCCTTCTGGATAATTAAGCCAGCACAGTGTAAGTCAAGAATAATGTCAGGACTGGGGCCACTTTTCGAGAACTCCGTTCCCTTGATGGATATTAGTTAGTTAGTTAAAACAGGATTTTAGAGGCTATCAACCCTTTTCGATTAATTAGCCAGCACACTGTAAGTCAAGAATATCGTCAGGACTGAAGCCCCTTTTCGAGAACTCCAGTCCCTTTTGTTGATGGATATAATTAATGCATGTGATATAATTAATGTGATATAATTAATGTGATATAATTCATGCATGTGATATACAGTATGTGCTGTACAGTTGTCAGCATAGAAAATTGTTACACATATTCGAATTTTTGAACCTGTAAAGCAAGTTCTGGGGCATCTGGGTTACAGTAAAACTTTGTACTGTTTCGTTTGTGTTCGATACTGATTCAGTTGAGTGCGTCGCGATTACAGCTCTTGACTGAATGCTTGCATTTACTAAAAACATTGTAATTATTAGTAGATAATGTAACAGTCAATAAGTAAGAGGTGTTGTTTGGTTGTAGTGGTATAGCCTTAGAAGTACCTGCTTTATGAGTGACAGTGACCCATAAGTAAGAGGTGTTGTTTGGTTGTAGTGGTATAGCCTTAGAAGTACCTGCTTTATGTGTGACAGTGACCCATAAGTAAGAGGTGTTGTTTGGTTGTAGTGGTATAGACTTAGAAGTACCTGCTTTATGAGTGACAGTGACCCATAAGTAAGAGGTGTTGTTTGGTTGTAGTGGTATAGCCTTAGAAGCACCTGCTTTATGTGTGACAGTGACCCATAAGTAAGAGGTGTTGTTTGGTTGTAGTGGTATAGCCTTAGAAGTACCTGCTTTATGTGTGACAGTGACCCATAAGTAAGAGGTGTTGTTTGGTTGTAGTGGTATAGCCTTAGAAGTACCTGCTTTGTGTGTGACAGTGACCCACAAGTAAGAGGTGTTGTTTGGTTGTAGTGGTATAGCCTTAGAAGTACCTGCTTTGTGTGTGACAGTGACCCATAAGTAAGAGGTGTTGTTCGGTTGTAGTGGTATAGCCTTAGAAGTACCTGCTTTGTGTGTGACAGTGACCCATAAGTAAGAGGTGTTGTTTGGTTGTAGTGGTATAGCCTTAGAAGTACCTGCTTTATGTG
The DNA here is from genome assembly GCA_037953745.1 of Lithodes maja. Lineage (NCBI taxonomy): Eukaryota > Metazoa > Arthropoda > Malacostraca > Decapoda > Lithodidae > Lithodes > Lithodes maja. The sequence continues at coordinate 121,045 of JBAKBP010003522.1, forward strand.
TGACAGTGACCCATAAGTAAGAGGTGTTGTTTGGTTGTAGTGGTATAGCCTTAGAAATACCTGCTTTATGTGTGACAGTGACCCATAAGTAAGAGGTGTTGTTTGGTTGTAGTGGTATAACCTTAGAAATACCTGCTTTATGTGTGACAGTGACCCATAAGTAAGAGGTGTTGTTTGGTTGTAGTGGTATAGCCTTAGAAGTACCTGCTTTGTGTGTGACAGTGACCCATAAGTAAGAGGTGTTGTTTGGTTGTAGTGGTTGTGACGCATGTCGAGTATGAGCATGCTGTACAGAACGCCCAGTCAGGCCCCACTCTCGCTAGGATCGTCAGGGCAGGAACTTTGGCTGTAGTCTGTGTAGAGTTTCCTAACTTAGTTTATGTGAGCCGTTGTACTATAAGTATTATAAATATGTATTTTGTTTTCATCTGAGTCAATGAGTTCTATTTTATATCATTAGTTATAAGTATTGTGTGTGGGACTTATATGTAATGATGAGAGGAGAGAGAGAGAGATATTACGTAACGGGGACCAGTGAGTGCGCCACGCGGGCAGATAGGCCTAATTCCCTCCTCCCTCCTCCCTTCCTCCCTTTCAGCGCGTGGGAAGTTCTTTGTCGATCCCAGATTGAGAGAGAATATGACGTCATGATTGCCAGTGGGCGGTCCTTAAGTAGTTTGAGATATGCCGCTAGAGGGCCGAGTATAAAAAGAGAGGTTCTTGCCACCATTTCTTCAGAACTCATCAGGCAAAGCGACTTCTCATATCCCTTGCAACTATCCATATTCTTCCGACTGATGTGAACTTTCTCTACTCTCTGAACAGCCTATCTTCTTCTCTTCTCGTCCCTGTTTAACCTCCATGACCCCTTTGGTGCAGATTTAGTCAGCCAAAGTATTATCGCTTGAGTTCTCACGAGATAAGTGCCTGTTAGATAGCCTATTTTTGGAAGGGTTAACTAGAATAGGATTGATTGATGTTTGTTGCACTCGTATATGCATTTCCCTGTGTGCGATTATTCATGTTCCTGTTTTCTGCTGGTTTAGGCAATGCTAGACTGGGATAGGGTTTCTGAGTTGTGATTTCCTATGAGTACTAGGTTGCGGTTGAACCAGTACAATTGCAACGGAGACGTGGAACGCCTAGGTGGTCTTTCTGACTGTGTACCGTGGGAGTTTAGCACTGTGTTGCGAGTGAGGGCTTTTGCCTGTGCCACCCAACACTGTGCTATCTCATTTGCTTGACTTTGAGAGGATCGCCAGGAGAGAACCAGATACTAGTGATCTGGATCTCTCAAGAGAGCATCCCGTCAATTACCGTAATTTGGCCGCACAGTCTTAAGGACCTCGCTAGGCTACGAGCCGCTTGCTCAGCCATTGTCTCTTAACCTTAGATATCCCAGCTAGACTTTGCTCGACCAGCAGATACAGTATAGTATTGAAGCTTCTCCTTATGTATATTATTGTTTAAGCACTATTGATTTCATGTGTGGCACACTTAGCTACTTCAGAGATTAGTGGCCCACGAGCACAATCTTAGTAGGCTATTGCCAGTGCATTGTCGGAGTACTTCTTCTTAATGTTTGCCATATCCTATTGCTTATTCTTATAATTCTTCTTATGTCAATTTAAAGCCTTTAATTACCAGTGAGTTATTCATTAAATTGCTGTTCAAAATCCGATACTTACTTCTTATGAGTATTCGAGAAGCATCTAACTTATCAGAAGATTCCTTGCTTGATGCTCGAGGACTATTGTTTAACGTAACGTAATAGTGCCGATCCGAAGTAGAGGGTGGAGGACTTCTTAAGTTCTTAGTTCAAGGGTGGATTACTTCGGCTTCGGCCAACACTATTCTTTAGTGTTGTAGTACTTTCTTCTTTGTTTGATTGTTGACCAGACTAGATAACTCCCGTCTTGCTATTAGTCTGTTGTGTGAAACGCTAGTGCCGAGTTCTTGTATACCCCGTTATAGCAGATAGAACTCTGGAGGGTAGTGGCGTTTTTTGTTCGGCTGGCAGTACTCTGGGGTTGGGATCGTGTGTTTCCGTTGTGGCAGCGAGCCATACTCGAGTCCTGTGTAAGAGCCCTAGTGTACCCGAGTGCCCGGTCGTAACAAATGGCGACCTTGCTTAGGATTTTGTGAACAGTATAATTTTTTTTGCAGAGTTGTACAACATTTGTTTGTTGGTACTTTAGCGTACATATTGAAGAATATTTTTTTTTGTAAGGCAATTAGGAGAGCATTTAAGAGACTCCAGTTAATTTAGTAATTAGTGCTTGCATAAGGGAGTTTAACACTTTTGTCTCGAGAATTTTTTGGTGAACTTCAGTATGTCGTGCCCTAGTACTGACGAGGAGCGAGAGATGCTATTTGAGGAGGTGCCGTTAGTAACTAGTGAGGAGGATGCTAGACTTTTTGTGAGTAAGCAGTACCATGTGACGGAGGAGAGGCTGACTGGGGTGGATCTTTATGGCTTGCACCTGATAGCCAAGGTTTTGGGCAAATCCAATGTAGTAGGGATGTCCAAGGGGGAGCTGATTTCCTGGGTGTTGCGTGGGCGACATGGGGTTTCGGAGGAGAGGGCGTTTGGGGGGGTTCCTCCCCAGATCCCCTCTCACTCGACTCCCACAGTGCCGTCCACTCAGTTGCCGGAGGTTAGCACTCTCCCACAGAGGGATGAGCATTGGAAGATTGGAGTGCCCTCGGGCGGTGCGTATGGTGGTTCCCCAGTTCTTGCCCCCCCTCCTTCAGTAGTGGCAGCTCCCTCTTCCGGCCTGTCTCCTGATATGATATTTAAACTCGAGCTTGCTAAAATTGAGATTGAGGCTAGGAAGCAGGAGAAGGAGATTGAGGCTGAGTCTAGGAGGTATGCAATCGAGGCTGAGTCTAGGAAGTATGCAATCGAGGCTGAGTCTAGGAAGCAGGAGAATGAGACTAGGAGGCACGAGGATGAGACTAGGAGGCACGAGGCTGAGCTTAGATACGACTCCGAGAAATATTGTGCTCAGATAGACTTAGATAAGACTCGTGCAGAGTCGACAGGGATTCGGATGGGCCGGGAGGGCCAAGTAAGAGAACAGTCCTTGTCCCACTTAGTCAAGTTGGTGCCGGCATTTAGTGAAACTGAAGTCACAGAATTTTTTAATCGTTTTGAGAAGAAGTGTAGGGAGCATAATTGGCCTGAAGAGAAGTGGGCAGCTCTGGTCTCCTCAAGACTTACGGGTAAGGGTCTGAAGGCTTATGATGCACTGCCTTTAGAGTCTTGCATTGACTACCCAGAATTGAAGAGAGCTGTCCTACGGGCATACGAGTTGCAACCAGAAACATATCGATTGAAGTTTCGGGGTGTTACAAAGACTAGGGAGGCGACCTTTCTTGAACATGCCCGGGACTTAAAAGATGCACTTACAAACTGGACACGTTCTGAGAAAGCTGAGACGGCCGAACAGTTGACTGAGCTGTTTCTGCTCGAGCAGTTTTATAAGTGTACAGGTGCAGAAATGACTTTAACTATTAAAGAAAAGAATCCAAAAACTCTACAGGAGGCAGCTGAGATGGCTGACCTCCGGCTATCATTAATTCGTGGGTGCGGGTCTGCCCAGCGTAGTGAGGCAGGTAACAAGGGGCGTGACGCCCCACCCCCCCGAGTTAGTAATATATCTTATGCAAACAAGTACAAGAGTTATGATACCAAGACTGACCACAAGACTAGCACCGTCCCATTTAAGAAGGGGCCGGGCCCTTCCCAGTACCAAGGGAAGCCCAAAGGGGAGTTAGAGTGTTATCAATGTCATAAAAAGGGGCACTTTGCAAGAGTCTGTCCTAGCAAACCACCTACAGCAGCTGTGTCTTTGGCCTGCAACATTGGTGTGTCTCTGAAGCCTTCTGAGTTTGCCCGGGGCAGTTCGTCAGAGGCTGAGGCACAGCCAATGCAGAAGCACCTGGGAGGCTCGAACCCTGCTCAGGATGTTTTTTGCGACCATAGAGGACGGGGTTGCGTGATGTGGGCGGGGCGCAAGCATGGAGTAGAGGTCTTGCGTGATACAGGTGCTTCCCAGACTTTGATGAAAAACTTGACTGGCTACCCTATAAATGCGGCTCGGGTGGTGGTGGTGCAGGGTATTAATGCAACTCGGTCATACCCGCTGGTGCGGTTGGAGTTGGAGGTGGATGGTGTGGCACGTGAATTGGATGTTGGGATTGTGGAGAAACTGCCAGTGGAGGGCGTCGACCTTCTTCTCGGCAACGACTTTGCAATGCCCGCTTCTGAGGTTCTACCCTTAGTCGTTGCCGAGAGGCCGGCCGACGTGAGTAGGGAAGAGCGAGAGTGGGTCGAGCGGTGCCAGGCACAACCCATGGCGTGTGCTGTCACCCGAGCTCGGGCAGCTAAAGTGTCACAGCCTAGTCCTCCGTCTTCAGACCAGCAGAGGAACGATCAACAGGAGGAGGCTAAAGCTGGAGTTGGTTTTAAGAGTTTTGACTCGGCGGCTCTCCTGGGTGATTCAGTATTAGCACCATTACTTAGTTCTGGAGTAGCCCCTGGGCCTGTCATCGAGAGTGACGAGGCTGGGCATGACGAGTCTCCACGACAGCAACGTTATGAACATCGAGAGAGACAGAGGGAGCAGCTCAGTATCGGGGAGGGTCATGCATTGCTCCGGGAGCAGTTAGATCGCTTGGCACCCTCAGATATACGTCGGTTGCAGCTGGAGGACCCTGAGCTCCAAACGTGTGCTAATGGAGCTGTGGAGCTCGACGAGGACGGTGATGCACCGCCGGGAGATTTTTTTTATTTAGATGGCATCCTGTATCGGCGTTTTCAAGACCCTAACCGTAGCTGGAAGATGGGGTCCGGGGTAGTGGACCAGTTGATGGTGCCGCGGGAGTGCAGGGATAGCCTACTGAGTTTGGCGCATGACACACCGCTGGCAGGACATTTGGGGGTAAGAAAAACGGTGGCGGCTTTGGGGAAGTTGTTTTGGTGGCCGGGGATGAAGTCTCATGTGCAGTCCTGGATAAACTCATGTGATATTTGTCAACGGGTCGGGAAACCAAACCAAGTTATTCCTAAAGCTCCGTTGCACCCTATTCCTGTAATTGGGCCACCTTTTAGTAAGATTGTTGTTGACATGGTTGGTCCCCTCCCTCCCACAAAGGCTGGTAATAAATTTTTGTTAACCATCATGGATGTTGCCACTAGATACCCCGATGCATACCCCATGAAAAACGGCATGGCTAAGACGGTAGTCAGTAACTTGTTGTGGTACTTTTCAAGGTACGGGTACCCGGAGGAGATTCAGTCTGATCAGGGGTCCAATTTCACCTCCAATCTCTTTAAGCAAACAATGCAACAGCATGGAATACGGGCGGTGGTATCGTCAGCGTATCACCCTGAGAGCCAAGGGGTGCTTGAGCGGTGGCATGCCACCCTTAAAAGCATGCTCAGGTGTTATTGTGCTGATAACGGAAGAGATTGGGATCTTGGATTGCCGTATGTACTGTTTGCTGCTCGGGAAGTGCCTGGTGAGAGCCTGGGATTTAGTCCAAACGAGCTGATTTTTGGACACCGAGTCAGGGGCCCCCTTAATATGCTGCGGGAAATTTGGGAAGGAACTGTGCCGCCTTGTTCCTTGTTGAAGTATGTGTTTGAAAGCCGTGAGCGCATGCTTAAGAGTCTGGAGATGGCAGGTCGGAATTTAACAGGGTCACAAGCTTTAATGAAGGACAGGTATGATCGCAAAGTGAAGCTCCGGGAGTTCATTGTGGGACAGGAGGTGTTGATTTTGTTGCCTTTGGTGGGTAACCCCTTGTCGGCGAAGTATACTGGACCCTATAAAATTGTGGAGAAAATTTCGGACCTAGATTACCTTGTTGCCACTCCAGACAGGAGGAAGAAGAATCAGTTATGTCACGTGAACCTGATAAAAGAGTATGTGAGGCGCCCCTCTGAGCCTCTCACTGTCCCTGTGTTGGCTTGTTGCGGCCGTGGTGGAGAAGGAGAGGGGGACAGTCAAGCTTCAGAGGAGGATAGCTGGGATCACCATGTTTCAGCGGATCAGTGGGCGGGGAACTCGAGCCTAAGGGCTGACGAGGCTATAGCCCATTTGCCTGAGCCGCAATTTGAAGCTATCCGTCAGTTGCTCGGTTTATACCCCACTGTATTCGCTGAACATCCAGGCCTCACTACTCAGGCTATGCATGATGTTGACGTGGGGCACCATCTACCCTTTAAGTCAATCCCATACCGTGTGCCCCCCATAAAACTACCCGCTCTGAGGGATGAGTTGGAGTATATGCTCGGTAGAGGGTTGATAGAGAAAGGTACCGTTAAATGGACTTCCCCCGTAACACTGCAGCCTAAACCAGATGGCAAGGTACGCTTCTGTATTGATTTCCGTAGGCTAAACGGTTTGACTCCAACTAACCCATATCCTCTTCCTCGGGTTGATGATAGTGTTGATAAAATTGGTAATGCTCGGTTTTTGTCTAAAGTTGATTTAGTAAAAGGTTACTGGCAAGTACCTTTGTCCGAGCGCGCTAAAGAGGTATGTGGTTTTGTGGTGGACGGGAGTACTTACCGGTGTAATGTTATGCCCTACGGACTTAAGAATGCACCAGCAACGTTTCAGAACCTGATGAATGAAATTGTCAAGGACATTCCAAATTGCACCGTATACTTGGACGATGTAATCATTTATGATGACGACTTTGAGAGCCATTGTGAGCACCTGGAGACCTTGTTCCGGAAACTTAGTGAAGCAAGTCTGGTAGTAAATTTGGCAAAGTGTGACTTCGTAAAAGCCACTGTGCAGTACCTTGGGTTTGTAGTGGGAAGGGGACAGGTGTGCCCTCCTCAGAACAAGGTACAGGCTATCAATAAATTTCCGCACCCAACCACCAAGAAGCAGATCATGAGATTCTTGGGTATGATAGGCTACTACAGACGCTTTATAAAAGGTTACTCTACGGTGTTGGCACCTCTCACAGATTTGTTATCTAAAGACAAAAAGTTTTTGTGGGCGCCTGAGTGTGAAAAGGCTTTTAATTTAGTGAAGCATTTGCTGTGTACTCACCCGATACTCAGGGCCCCAGACTTTAACAGGCCTTTTCAGCTGGCAACAGATGCTAGTGGTGTAGGGGCTGGTGCCGTCTTGCTACAGACAGACAATGAAGGTGTGGAACACCCAGTAAGTTTCTTTTCTAAGAAGTTCAATGCTGCACAAAAGAACTATTCTACAATAGAAAAGGAATTACTGGCGATTGTGCTGTCACTCAGGCACTTCGAGGTGTATGTTCCAGCCTATGGCCCAGTCGTGGTTATCTACACTGATCATCACCCTTTGAGATTCCTAAATCAATTTCACAATCGCAATATGAGACTGACCCGGTGGTCATTGATGTTGCAGGAGTATAACCTGGACATCCGGCATATTGCGGGATGTGACAATGTGATTGCGGATTGTTTATCGAGGGTAGATGATCAGTCGTAGGCTATCACAGGTGTATGATCCCGAAGAGATTGACACACGGGTAGCCTCCTGCTTTGGTTTGAGTAGTATTTTGCGCTTGGTGCTTGTTGGCTCGCGGTTGTAGCCCAGCGTATTGGGTCGTAAAGCAGGATTGTTGAGCGTTTGGTATAGAAGAAAATAGGCTGCCCTTATAGTGCAGCCGGGAAAAAACATATTAAAATATAAAAATCATATAAAAACTCTTTCTTTTTGATATAGATAATTGTATAAGTTTGTCATAGCCTATAGTGTTTGAGTAGTCCACGAACTATCAAACGGCTGAGCTGCTGTAAGCTCGCTCTGGGAGCATGATATTATGTCTTTTACTATTGTTGGGAGGAGTTATGAAATGTGAATTTTTTTTTTATAAGATGTGTTTTAGTGATAAACTCAGCGTTGTTTTAGTGCCATGCGGTCGCTGGGTGTGAGGGGTTTGATGGGGTTCTGTATATCAGATTTTAGCTCAGGGTTGAGCAAGTAAAATCTTGGGGGAGGTGTGACGCATGTCGAGTATGAGCATGCTGTACAGAACGCCCAGTCAGGCCCCACTCTCGCTAGGATCGTCAGGGCAGGAACTTTGGCTGTAGTCTGTGTAGAGTTTCCTAACTCAGTTTATGTGAACCGTTGTACTATAAGTATTATCATTATGTATTTTGTTTTCTTCTAAGTCAACGAGTTCTATTTTATATCATTAGATATAAGTATTGTGTGTGGGACTTATATGTAATGATGAGAGGAGAGAGAGAGAGATATTACGTAACGGGGATCAGTGAGTGCGCCACGCGGGCCGGTAGGCCTAATTCCCTCCTCCCTCCTCCCTTCCTCCCTTTCAGCGCGTGGGAAGTTCTTTGTCGATCCCAGATTGAGAGAGAATATGACGTCATGATTGCCAGTGGGCGGTCCTTAAGTAGTTTGAGATATGCCGCTAGAGGGCCGAGTATAAAAAGAGAGGTTCTTGCCACCATTTCTTCAGAACTCATCAGGCAAAGCGACCTCTCATATCCCTTGCAACTATCCATATTCTTCCGACTGATGTGAACTTTCTCTACTCTCTGAACAGCCTATCTTCTTCTCTTCTCGTCCCTGTTTAACCTCCATGACCCCTTTGGTGCAGATTTAGTCAGCCAAAGTATTATCGCTTGAGTTCTCACGAGATAAGTGCCTGTTAGATAGCCTATTTTTGGAAGGGTTAACTAGAATAGGATTGATTGATGTTTGTTGCACTCGTATATGCATTTCCCTGTGTGCGATTATTCATGTTCCTGTTTTCTGCTGGTTTAGGCAATGCTAGACTGGGATAGGGTTTCTGAGTTGTGATTTCCTATGAGTACTAGGTTGCGGTTGAACCAGTACAATTGCAACGGAGACGTGGAACGCCTAGGTGGTCTTTCTGACTGTGTACCGTGGGAGTTTAGCACTGTGTTGCGAGTGAGGGCTTTTGCCTGTGCCACCCAACACTGTGCTATCTCATTTGCTTGACTTTGAGAGGATCGCCAGGAGAGAACCAGATACTAGTGATCTGGATCTCTCAAGAGAGCATCCCGTCAATTACCGTAATTTGGCCGCACAGTCTTAAGGACCTCGCTAGGCTACGAGCCGCTTGCTCAGCCATTGTCTCTTAACCTTAGATATCCCAGCTAGACTTTGCTCGACCAGCAGATACAGTATAGTATTGAAGCTTCTCCTTATGTATATTATTGTTTAAGCACTATTGATTTCATGTGTGGCACGCTTAGCTACTTCAGAGATTAGTGGCCCACGAGCACAATCTTAGTAGGCTACTGCTAGTGCATTGTCGGAGTACTTCTTCTTAATGTTTGCCATATCCTATTGCTTATTCGTATAATTCTTCTTATGTCAATTTAAAGCCTTTAATTACCAGTGAGTTATTCATTAAATTGCTGTTCAAAATCTGATACTTACTTCTTATGAGTATTCGAGAAGCATCTAACTTATCAGAAGATTCCTTGCTTGATGCTCGAGGACTATTGTTTAACGTAACGTAATAGTGCCGATCCGAAGTAGAGGGTGGAGGACTTCTTAAGTTCTTAGTTCAAGGGTGGATTACTTCGGCTTCGGCCAACACTATTCTTTAGTGTTGTAGTACTTTCTTCTTTGTTTGATTGTTGACCAGACTAGATAACTCCCGTCTTGTTATTAGTCTGTTGTGTGAAACGCTAGTACCGAGTTCTTGTATACCCCGTTATAGCAGATAGAACTCTGGAGGGTAGTGGCGTTTTTTGTTCGGCTGGCAGTACTCTGGGGTTGGGATCGTGTGTTTCCGTTGTGGCAGCGAGCCATACTCGAGTCCTGTGTAAGAGCCCTAGTGTACCCGAGTGCCCGGTCGTAACACATGTCACAAGGAGGGTCACTTTGCAAATGCTTGTCCGAACAAGCCACCAAACAAGGTTGTGTCATTGGCCCGCAGCATAGGGGTGTCGCCTATATCTTCTGAGTTTGCCAAGGGTAGTTCGTCAGAGGTTGGGACACAGCTTGTGTTCAAGAGTCCGGAAGGCTCGAACCCTGTCCGTGACGTCTTTGGGGGTCATAGAGGCATGGTTTTGTGAGGTGGGCTGGCGAAAGGCGAGGAGTTAAGCTATTGCGTGATACGGGGGCTTCTCAGACCTTGTTAAAGAACTTTACTGGTAGGCCGATTAACGCTGCTCGGGTGGTGGTAGTTCAGGGCATCAATGCTACGAAGTCCTACCCGCTGGTGCGGATGGAGCTGGAGGTGGGTGGTGTGGCGAAGGAGCTGGATGTAGGAATTGTAGAGAACTTGCCTGTTGGGGGCGTTGACCTCCTCCTCGGCAACGACTTTGCGGTGCCTGCTTCTAAGGTTTCACCCTTGGTCGTTGCCGAGAAGGCGGCCGACGTTAGTAGGGAGGAACAGGAGTGAGTTGAGAAGTGTAGCGTACAAACCATGGCGTGTGTTGTGACGCGTTCTCAGACATCCGGAGCCTTGCAGCCACCACCTCAGTCTATCAAACCGCGGAGGAAAGGTCACAAGAAAACGGGAAGTGTTGGTCAATTGGAGAGTTTTGAGCCGGCAGTGTTTCTTGGTGACTCATTATTGGCACCTATGTTAGAGTCTGGAGAGGCCCCGGGGCCTGTCACCGCTAGTGCAGGTGCAGGGCAGGAAGAGACTCTGCGACAGCATCGATATGTGCAGCGTGAGGAAAGGATGGCTCAGCGGGACATTGGAGGTGGAAATAAATTATTTAAGATGAACTTGGATAATCTCGCACCTGCGATATATGTTCCTTGCAGCTGGAAGATCCTGAAGTCAGGGCGTGTGGTAATGGTGCTGTCGAACTGGAGAGCGATGGGGATGCGCAGCCTGGTGATTTTTTCTTGTCCGAGGGGATCTTGTATCGGAGACATCAGGATCCCAAGAAAAAGTGGGATGGCGGGTCAGGATTAGTGGACCAGTTAGTAGTACCGAGGGTGTGCCGTGAGAGCTTATTGAGATTAGCTCATGATGTGCCTTTGGCAGGGCACCTGGGGGCACGTAAGACGGAGGCAGCTCTGAGCAAGCTTTTCTGGTGGCCTGGGTTAAAGGCGAGTGTCGTGTCATGGGTGACACAGTGTCACACTTGTCAAGTTGTTGGGCAACCCAATCAGGTCATCCCGAGAGCCCCGTTACAACCCATCCCTGTCATTGGGCCGCCCTTCAGCAAAGTAGTTATCGATATGGTTGGCCCATTGCCCCCCACTAGTGCCGGCAATAAATTTGTACTAACTGTAATGGATGTAGCAACACGGTATCCAGATGCTTACCCCATGCGCAACGGGATGGCTAAGACTGTTGTCAAAAACCTACTTGTCTATTTCTCTCGTTATGGCTACCCTCAGGAGATCCAGTCTGATCAGGGATCCAATTTTACTTCTGCTCTGTTTAAGCAGACCATGCAGCAACATGGGATAGTGTCTGTGGTGTCATCTGCCTACCATCCCGAGAGTCAGGGAGTTTTGGAAAGGTGGCACTCGACTCTCAAGAGTATGTTGCGGTGTTATTGCATGGAAAATGGGAAGAACTGGGATCTAGGTCTCCCATACGTTTTATTTGCTGCGAGAGAAGTACCTGGGGAGAGCTTGGGATTTAGCCCGAACGAGTTGGTTTTTGTACACAGGGTCAGGGGGCCCCTCCACATAGTCAAGGAGATCTGGGAGGGAGTCACAAAGCCATGCTCGCTTCTAAAGTATGTAGTTGAAAGCCGTGAGAGAATGCTAAAGAGCTTGGAGGTAGCAGGTCGGAACCTTAAGAGTTCACAAGCTCAGATGAAGGACAGATACGACCAGAAGGTGAAGCTGAGGGAGTTTGAAGTAGATCAGGAGGTACTGATACTACTGCCTCTGGTGGAACACCCCTTGTCTGCCAAGTATTCTGGTCCGTATCGGGTTGTAAGGAAGGTTTCTGATCTCGACTATTTAGTAGCTACTCCTGATCGTAAGAAAAAGAACCAACTTTGCCATGTAAATCTGATGAAAGAGTATGTGAGGCGCCCCTCCGAGCCTCTCACTGTCCCAGTGTTGATCTGCAGCGATCGTGGTGGAGAAGGAGGAAGGGACAGTCAAGCTGCGGGGGAGGATAATTAGGATTGTCATGTTTCCGCGGATCAGTGGGCGGGGAATTCTAGACAAGTGGCTCACGAGTTGATATTTCACCTGCCTGAGCAACAGCGTGTAGCTGTGCAGCACTTGTTTGATTCAAACCCAGCTGTTTTCGCAGAGCATCCTGGCCTCACTACTCAAGCGGTGCACGATGTCGATGTTGGGGACCACCCGCCCTTTAAATCAGTGCCATACCGTGTTCCCCCTATTAAATTACCAGCACTTAGGGAAGAGCTGGATTATATGCTGAAACGTTGGCTGATTTCTGAGGGTGCAGTAAGGTGGACTTCCCCCGTCACACTGCAGCCCAAACCAGATGGCAAGGTGCGGTTTTGTATAGATTTCCGCAGGTTGAATGGTTTAACCCCCACAAATGCCTACCCTCTCCCTCGCGTGGATGACAGTGTGGATAAGATAGGAAAAGCCAAGTTCCTCACTAAGATAGACCTTGTTAAGGGATATTGGCAAGTGCCCTTGTCTGAGCGAGCGCGAGAGGTGTGTGGGTTTGTGGTGGACGGTGCCACATATCGTTGCCATATTATGCCATACGGGCTGAAAAATGCCCCTGCAACGTTTCAGAAATTAATGAACGACATTGTAGCCGACATTCCCAACTGTACGGTGTACCTAGATGATGTCATAATATACGACGAGGATTTTAACTGTCACTGTGCTCACATCGGACAGCTTTTTAATAAACTGAATGAAGCAGGTTTGGTGGTAAACCTGGGTAAGTGCGATTTTGTCAAAGCCACAGTTTTGTACCTGGGGTTCGAGGTGGGGATGGGTCAGGTGTGCCCTCCACAGACAAAGATCAAAGCCATCGATCAGTTTCCCCAGCCTACGACTAAGAAACAAATCATGCGGTTTCTAGGTATGATAGGCTATTATCGTCGCTTCATCAAAGGCTATTCGACTGTACTTGCACCTTTAACTGACTTATTATCTAAGGACAAGAAGTTCCGGTGGTCTCCTGAGTGTGCAGAGGCGTTTTCCTTGGTGAAACACCTGTTATGTACCCACCCCATACTCAGGGCCCCGGACTTCAGCAGACCTTTTCAGCTGGCGACTGATGCCAGTGGCGTAGGGGCTGGGGCTATCTTGTTACAGACAGATGATGAAGGTATCGAACATCCAGTGAGTTTTTACAGTAAAAAATTCAATAGTGCACAAAGGAATTACTCTGTAATTGAAAAAGAACTCCTGGCGATAGTGCTGGCGCTCAGGCACCTCGATGTATATGTTCCTGCTTTCGGACCAGTCGTAGTGGTTTATACCGATCATCACCCTCTGAAATTCTTGAATCAGTTTCATAATCAGAATATGAGGCTGACCAGGTGGTCACTCATGCTTCAGGAGTATAATCTGGACATACGCCATATTGCCGGTTCTGATAACGTGATAGCGGATTGTCTATCAAGGCTGGATGATGTTGGTTAGACTGCCACAGGATTGAGGGTTGAGTGTGGAGGAAAATAGGCTGTCACTGTAGTTCAGCCGAAAAAAACAAATTAAAAAAGCAAAAACCTTATAAAAACTCTTTATTTTTATAACGTGTAGAATTTTGTATAAGATGTTGTAGCAGTATCTAAGTTGAATGTTTTCGCTTATTGTCGCTAAGTTGTTGAACTTGCTCGGTGGAGCGCAACAGTCTTTATTTTTTTTATATATAGTGCCTTGTGTCGCAACAGTGTGGTACTATGAGAAGCTTTCTGTTAGATATGAAGAACTTAGTCAAGGGTCTTATATCTTGGGGGAGGTGTGACGCTTCTGCATAGTAGCCACGTGCTGGCATGCGCGCGCGTCGGCTGCCCAGCCGTTTAGAAACCGGCTGGTGGCAGCCGGCCGGCCGGCTTTTTCTTAGTATATATCCTACGACAATGTAACTAATGTCTGGGATATTCTTATGTTGTTTCACAGCTTGTAGCTGCCCTTACGCTTAACCAACGCATCTTAGTATATTTTATTCTCGATAGTTGATTGTTTCATTATAATATATAAGATGTAAGTCTAGTGAGAGTGGGAGGAGACGAGCGGGAGAGAGAGACCGGCTGGGGGACGTTGCTTCGCGCGGAGAGTCTAGCTTGGGACGAGCCTGATGTTGTCATATGCATTTGATTGCAACGTTAGGCTTAGTTTCGACTCACGCACGGGGTAGACGATTTTTACCCGGCAACTGTGTTGAGTGTTGCCAAGCCTGGGATGTATTCTGCATGCCTAGGGCGGGGTCCAGACAGATTCAAGACTCAGAGCTCACCTCACTGTCGTACCCTTCTGACCCCCTTGATATCTATCCCTCTCAACCCCACTTAGAAACTTTCTCTCTTACTTTGTATACCTTCCTTCCACTACTTCACCAATCTATTTAATTATCCCATCCCCTTGATAGACCTTATATCTATTATTGTATTAACGACGAGCTCTCAGATAACTAGATAGGATTTTGGGCCTTATGCAGAGAAGTAATTGTTAATGAGACCTAGGAAGCTTTTTTGTTGTCTCATATTTGGTGGTTTCATGCTTGCTAGTGTGTTCTTGTGTCAGGTTAGCAGGGGCTAGACCGGAGGGAAGGCTTTTTGCGATCCTTTAAGTAAAGTCTGCTGGTGAGAGTCCTGTGGACCCGCACGACTTTACTAGGATACCCGTGGGAGTCTGGGGGCATTTTCTTGTCTGTGTCCCTGTGTGTCTAGTGTTGTGTTGTGTGAGGGCCCTTGCCTAGTCTACTCAGCACTGCGCTAGCACGTCTTGCTTTTGTTTTAGGGTCGCCAGGAGAGAGTCAGATACTTGCGATCTGAGTCTCTCAAGAGAGCACCCTTTCAATTAGAGTAATTTGGCGCACAGACTTGGGAAAGTCCCTAGGCTAGAGCAGGTGGCTCAGCCCGGGTATCCGAAGCCTATATCCTTCCGGCTAGACCTCTGCCACCTGGCAGATTAACAGCTAGGGGTTTATTATTTCTGCATGCTTGTTATTGTGCCACAGTTTACCGTTTTTGTGAGCATTGTGAGTCAGGGTGTGGCTTAGAGACTCTGTCCGAGCAGGCTTGCCTGACTAAGAGTGAGAAGCACACCTGTATGTGGTTATGTTGCGAGTTGCTGCCTTTATTTAATTATACCTATGCCATTATACACTGTAGGTCCAATCACTAGTATTTATTCCTGCTTATGAGTTAAGAGTTCTCTAAATCCGTAACGTACTTTCTTTGCTAAGCATCAGATCCTACAGTAGCCACATGCAGTTTAGAAACCCGCATCTTGTCTACCTGTACGATGTTTTGAGGACTGTTTGCTTTCACCTTCTTTCACGCAGGGGTGATTAGTTGTATTAATTAACGTAACGTTAAATGTACTTTCTTCTAGTTTGTTATTAAATTGTTTCTGCAATTTAATTCCGTTATCGATCTTTTCCTTGAAGCTTTAAGTCAACATAATTGTGTGATCTTTTATATAGCCTGCTTGACTATCAGCAGTCTTCAGTGCGTGCACCCTGTAACCGAGTCATAGGATACCTTGTTGTCCAGGCAGGACTCTTGACGGTTTAGGGTGGTTTGTTGCCTGGGTTTATAGATAAGGGTTGGATCTAGCGTTTTCCGTTGTTGCTTGTTGCCGCATACCTAGTCCAATAGAAAGAGCCCAGTGTTTGTATATCCCAGGACGTAACAGTTGTCTACATCGATGATATTCTTATCTTTTCACAGTCATGGGAGGAGCATCTTTACCAACTTAGATTGCTGTTCTTAAATCTTGCTGATGCCAATCTGGTGTTAAATCTTAAGAAATGCACCTTTGTAAAGAGTACGGTCCAGTATCTGTGATATACGGTAGGTCAGGGGCAGGTTGAACCTCCTCAAGCAAAGGTAGAGTCTATTCTAGAATTCCCAACTCCTAGCACTAAGAAACATATCCAAAGGTACCTAGGAATGATTGGTTATTATAGGCGTTTCATCTTAAACTTTTCTAGGTTAACAGCTCCCCTGACAGATCTTCTCCGTGTGACGCTTCTGCATAGCAGCCACGTGCGGGCATGCGCGCGCGTCGGCTGCCCAGCCGTTTAGAAACCGGCTGGTGGCAGCCGGTCGGCAGGCTTTTCCTTAGTATATATCCTACGACAACGTAACTAATGTCTGGGATATTCTTATGTTGTTTCACAGCTTGAAGCTGCCCTTATTCTTAACCAACGCATCTTAGTATATTTTATTCTCGATAGTTGATTGTTTCATTATAATATATAAGATGTAAGTCTAGTGAGGGCGGGAGGAGACGAGCGGGAGAGAGAGACCGGCTTGGGACGTTGTTTCGCTTGCCAGCTTGGGACGAGCCTGAAGTGTTGCCATATGCATTTGATTGCAACGTTAGGCTTAGTTTCGACTCACGCACGGGGTAGAGGATTTTGACCCGGCAACTGTGTTGAGTGTTGCCAAGCATGGGATGTATTCTGCATGCCTAGGGCGGGGTCCAGACAGATTCAAGACTCAGAGCTCACCTCACTGTCGTACCCTTCGGACCCCCTTGATATCTATCCCTCTCAACCCCACTTAGAAACTTTCTCTCTTACTTTGTATACCTTCCTTCCACTACTTCACCAATCTATTTAATTATCCCATCCCCTTGATAGACCTTATATCTATTATTGTATTAACGACGAGCTCTCAGATAACTAGATAGGATTTTGGGCCTTATGCAGAGACGTAATTGTTAATGAGACCTAGGAAGCTTTTTTGTTGTCTCATATTTGGTGGTTTCATGCTTGCTAGTGTGTTCTTGTGTCCGGTTAGCAGGGGCTAGACCGGAGGGGAGGCTTTTTGCGATCCTTTAAGTAAAGTCTGCTGGTGCGAGTCCTGTGGACCCGCACGACTTTACTAGGATACCCGTGGGAGTCTGGGGGCATTTTCTTGTCTGTGTCCGTGGGTGTCTAGTGTTGTGTTGTGTGAGGGCCCTTGCCTAGTCCACTCAGCACTGCGCTAGCACGTCTTGCTTTTGTTTTAGGGTCGCCAGGAGAGAGTCAGATACTTGCGATCTGAGTCTCTCAAGAGAGCACCCTTTCAATTAGAGTAATTTGGCGCACAGACATGGGAACGTCCCTAGGCTACAGCAGGTGGCTCAGCCCGGGTATCCGAAGCCTATATCCTTCCGGCTAGACCTCTGCCACCTGGCAGATTAACAGCTAGTGGTTTATTATTTCTGTATGCTTGTTATTGTGCCACAGTTTACCGTTTTTGTGAGCATTGTGAGTCAGGGTGTGGCTTAGAGACTCTGTCCGAGCAGGCTTGCCTGACTAAGAGTGAGAAGCACACCTGTATGTGGTTATGTTGCGAGTTGCTGCCTTTATTTAATTATACCTATGCCATTATACACTGTATGGCCTATCACTAGTATGTATTCCTGCTTATAAGTTAAGAGTTCTCTAAATCCGTAACATACTTTCTTTGCTAAGCATCAGATCCTACAGTAGCCGCATGCAGTTTAGAAACCCGCATCTTGTCTACCTGTACGATGTTTTGAGGACTGTTTGCTTTCACCTTCTTTCACGCAAGGGTGATTAGTTGTATTAATTAACGTAACGTTAAATGTACTTTCTTCTAGTTTGTTATTAAATTGTTTCTGCAATTTAATTACGTTATCTATCTTTTCCTTGAAGCTTTAAGTCAACTTAATTGTGTGATCTTTTATATAGCCTGCTTGACTATCAGCAGTCTTCAGTGCGTGCACCCTGTAACCGAGTCATAGGATACCTTGTTGTCCAGGCAGGACTCTTGACAGTTTAGGGTGGTTTGTTGCCTGGGTTTATAGATAAGGGTTGGATCTAGCGTTTTCCGTTGTTGCTTGTTGCCGCATACCTAGTCCAATAGAAAGAGCCCAGTGTTTGTATATCGCAGGACGTAACAGTTGTCTACATCGATGATATTCTTATCTTTTCACAGTCATGGGAGGAGCATCTTTACCAACTTAGATTGCTGTTCTTAAATCTTGCTGATGCCAATCTGGTGTTAAATCTTAAGAAATGCACCTTTGTAAAGAGTACGGTCCAGTATCTGGGATATACGGTAGGTCAGGGGCAGGTTGAACCTCCTCAAGCAAAGGTAGAGTCTATTCTAGAATTCCCAACTCCTAGCACTAAGAAACATATCCAAAGGTACCTAGGAATGATTGGTTATTATAGGCGTTTCATCTTAAACTTTTCTAGGTTAACAGCTCCCCTGACAGATCTTCTCCGTGTGACGCTTCTGCATAGCAGCCACGTGCGGGCATGCGCGCGCGTCGGCTGCCCAGCCATTTAGAAACCGGCTGGTGGCAGCCGGTCGGCAGGCTTTTCCTTAGTATATATCCTACGACAACGTAACTAATGTCTGGGATATTCTTATGTTGTTTCACAGCTTGAAGCTGCCCTTATTCTTAACCAACGCATCTTAGTATATTTTATTCTCGATAGTTGATTGTTTCATTATAATATATAAGATGTAAGTCTAGTGAGGGCGGGAGAGAGAGACCGGCTTGGGACGTTGTTTCGCTTGCCAGCTTGGGACGAGCCTGAAGCGTTGCCATATGCATTTGATTGCAACGTTAGGCTTAGTTTCGACTCACGCACGGAGTAGAGGATTTTGACCCGGCAACTGTGTTGAGTGTTGCCAAGCATGGGATGTATTCTGTATGCCTAGGGCGGGGTCCAGACAGATTCAAGACTCAGAGCTCACCTCACTGTCGTACCCTTCGGATCCCCTTGATATCTATCCCTCTCAACCCCACTTAGAAACTTTCTCTCTTACTTTGTATACCTTCCTTCCACTACTTCACCAATCTATTTAATTATCCCATCCCCTTGATAGACCTTATATCTATTATTGTATTAACGACGAGCTCTCAGATAACTAGATAGGATTTTGGGCCTTATGCAGAGACGTAATTGTTAATGAGACCTAGGAAGCTTTTTTGTTGTCTCATATTTGGTGGTTTCATGCTTGCTAGTGTGTTCTTGTGTCAGGTTAGCAGGGGCTAGACCGGAGGGGAGGCTTTTTGCGATCCTTTAAGTAAAGTCTGCTGGTGCGAGTCCTGTGGACCCGCACGACTTTACTAGGATACCCGTGGGAGTCTGGGGGCATTTTCTTGTCTGTGTCCGTGGGTGTCTAGTGTTGTGTTGTGTGAGGGCCCTTGCCTAGTCCACTCAGCACTGCGCTAGCACGTCTTGCTTTTGTTTTAGGGTCGCCAGGAGAGAGTCAGATACTTGCGATCTGAGTCTCTCAAGAGAGCACCCTTTCAATTAGAGTAATTTGGCGCACAGACATGGGAACGTCCCTAGGCTAGAGCAGGTGGCTCAGCCCGGGTATCCGAAGCCTATATCCTTCCGGCTAGACCTCTGCCACCTGGCAGATTAACAGCTAGGGTTTTTTTATTTCTGTATGCTTGTTATTGTGCCACAGTTTACCGTTTTTGTGAGCATTGTGAGTCAGGGTGTGGCTTAGAGACTCTGTCCGAGCAGGCTTGCCTGACTAAGAGTGAGAAGCACACCTGTATGTGGTTATGTTGCGAGTTGCTGCCTTTATTTAATTATACCTATGCCATTATACACTGTATGGCCTATCACTAGTATTTATTCCTGCTTATGAGTTAAGAGTTCTCTAAATCCGTAACGTACTTTCTTTGCTAAGCATCAGATCCTACAGTAGCCACATGCAGTTTAGAAACCCGCATCTTGTCTACCTGTACGATGTTTTGAGGACTGTTTGCTTTCACCTTCTTTCACGCAGGGGTGATTAGTTGTATTAATTAACGTAACATTAAATGTACTTTCTTCTAGTTTGTTATTAAATTGTTTCTGCAATTTAATTCCGTTATCTATCTTTTCCTTGAAGCTTTAAGTCAACATAATTGTGTGATCTTTTATATAGCCTGCTTGACTATCAGCAGTCTATATTGCGTGCACCCTGTAACCGAGTCATAGGATACCTTGTTGTCCAGGCAGGACTCTTGATGGTTTAGGGTGGTTTGTTGCCTGGGTTTATAGATAAGGGTTGGATCTAGCGTTTACCGTTGTTGCTTGTTGCCGCATACCTAGTCCAATAGAAAGAGCCCAGTGTTTGTATATCCCAGGACGTAACAGTTGTCTACATCGATGATATTCTTATCTTTTCACAGTCATGGGAGGAGCATCTTTACCAACTTAGATTACTGTTCTTAAATCTTGCTGATGCCAATCTGGTGGTAAATCTTAAGAAATGCACCTTTGTAAAGAGTACGGTCCAGTATCTGGGATATACGGTAGGTCAGGGGCAGGTTGCACCTCCTCAAGCAAAGGTAGAGTCTATTCTAGAATTCCCAACTCCTAGCACTAAGAAACATATCCAAAGGTACCTAGGAATGATTGGTTATTATAGGCGTTTCATCTTAAACTTTTCTAGGTTAACAGCTCCCCTGACAGATCTTCTCCGTGTGACGCTTCTGCATAGTAGCCACGTGTGGGCATGCGCGCGCGTCGGCTGCCCAGCCGTTTAGAAACCGGCTGGTGGCAGCCGATCGTCAGGCTTTTCCTTAGTATATATCCTACGACAACGTAACTAATATCTGGGATATTCTTATGTTGTTTCACAGCTTGAAGCTGCCCTTATTCTTAACCAACGCATCTTAGTATATTTTATTCTCGATAGTTGATTGTTTCATTATAATATATAAGATGTAAGTCTAGTGAGGGCGGGAGGAGACGAGCGGGAGAGAGAGACCGGCTTGGGACGTTATTTCGCTTGCCAGCTTGGGACGAGCCTGAAGCATTGCCATATGCATTTGATTGCAACGTTAGGCTTAGTTTCGACTCACGCACGGGGTAGAGGATTTTGACCCGGCAACTGTGTTGAGTGTTGCCAAGCATGGGATGTATTCTGCATGCCTAGGGCGGGGTCCAGACAGATTCAAGACTCAGAGCTCACCTCACTGTCGTACCCTTCGGATCCCCTTGATATCTATCCCTCTCAACCCCACTTAGAAACTTTCTCTCTTACTTTGTATACCTTCCTTCCACTACTTCACCAATCTATTTAATTATCCCATCCCCTTGATAGACCTTATATCTATTATTGTATTAACGACGAGCTCTCAGATAACTAGATAGGATTTTGGGCCTTATGCAGAGACGTAATTGTTAATGAGACCTAGGAAGCTTTTTTGGTGTCTCATATTTGGTGGTTTCATGCTTGCTAGTGTGGTCTTGTGTCCGGTTAGCAGGGGCTAGACCGGAGGGGAGGCTTTTTGCGATCCTTTAAGTAAAGTCTGCTGGTGCGAGACCTGTGGACCCGCACGACTTTACTAGGATACCCGTGGGAGTCTGGGGGCATTTTCTTGTCTGTGTCCCTGGGTGTCTAGTGTTGTGTTGTGTGAGGGCCCTTGCCTAGTCCACTCAGCACTGCGCTAGCACGTCTTGCTTTTGTTTTAGGGTCGCCAGGAGAGAGTCAAATACTTGCGATCTGAGTCTCTCAAGAGAGCACCCTTTCAATTAGAGTAATTTGGCGCACAGACATGGGAACGTCCCTAGGCTACAGCAGGTGGCTCAGCCCGGGTATCCGAAGCCTATATCCTTCCGGCTAGACCTCTGCCACCTGGCAGATTAACAGCTAGTGGTTTATTATTTCTGTATGCTTGTTATTGTGCCACAGTTTACCGTTTTTGTGAGCATTGTGAGTCAGGGTGTGGCTTAGAGACTCTGTCCGAGCAGGCTTGCCTGACTAAGAGTGAGAAGCACACCTGTATGTGGTTATGTTGCGAGTTGCTGCCTTTATTTAATTATACCTATGCCATTATACACTGTATGGCCTATCACTAGTATGTATTCCTGCTTATAAGTTAAGAGTTCTCTAAATCCGTAACGTACTTTCTTTGCTAAGCATCAGATCCTACAGTAGCCGCATGCAGTTTAGAAACCTGCATCTTGTCTACCTGTACGATGTTTTGAGGACTGTTTGCTTTCACCTTCTTTCACGCAGGGGTGATTAGTTGTATTAATTAACGTAACGTTAAATGTACTTTCTTCTAGTTTGTTATTAAATTGTTTCTGCAATTTAATTCCGTTATCTATCTTTTCCTTGAAGCTTTAAGTCAACTTAATTGTGTGATCTTTTATATAGGCTGCTTGACTATCAGCAGTCTATAGTGCGTGCACCCTGTAACCGAGTCATAGGATACCTTGTTGTCCAGGCAGGACTCTTGATGGTTTAGGGTGGTTTGTTGCCTGGGTTTATAGATAAGGGTTGGATCTAGTGTTTTCCGTTGTTGCTTGTTGCCGCATACCTAGTCCAATAGAAAGAGCCCAGTGTTTATATATCCCAGGACGTAACAAATGGCGACCTTGCATAGGATTTACTGAACAGAGGAATATAGTGGTCATTTGTTTTGAGATTCCTTATGATTAGAGGAATACAGTGGACATAGTGTTTTTTTTTTGGAGCAACCAATATAACACATTAAAGACTTTAAATAACATTAGTATATACATACTTGCATAGGAGATAAGGCACATTCTATAACCGTGATAATTACTGCAGTACACAAACATGTCTAATACATCAGAACACAGTGATGGGTCAGGTCACGATACGGGCTCGGAGGGAGAAAGACCTGTGGAGTGGCTAGTCGATAGCGAGGAGGGTGCTAGAAGATTTTTAGAGGTGCCCCTTACCGCTGCCAGGGTGTTGAAGCTGCATAAGTATGGCTTAAAGTGTGTGGCAGGTCTTCAGGGTCACCAGGGTTTAAGTGGCATGAGGAAAGATCAGCTGAGGACTTTGATATTGGGTTTAGAAGGGAGAGACCTGGGTGGAGAGGCGACTGGGGGCCCCGGTCCCCAGCCCCCCCTCCACTCTACCCCCGTATCAAACGTCAGGGTGCCTGAATTTAGTACATACCCCCAAGTTGATGGTCAATGGCAGCGTGGAATTCAATCACAGGGAACCTCCCCATTAAATGCATCTTCCCCTCCTCAAGGGTTGACTCCAGATTTGTTGTTTCGGCTTGAGATGGCCAAGGTTGAGGCCGCCGAAAGAGAGGTTAGTGTGCAGGCTGAGGTTGCTAGAGCTCAGGTTGAGGCTGCTAGAGCTCAGGCTGAGGCTGCAGAGAGAACAGCTATACGAGAGGCTGAACTGCAGGCAGAGTCTACTAGGTATCGGGCTGACAGGGAGCTGGAGAGATCTCGAGTGGAGGTAACAGGGCGAAATATTGGGGGAGATAACAGACATCGGGACCAATCATTGTCGCACCTGCTTAAACTAGTTCCTGTGTTCGATCAGTTATGTGTGGCTGAGTTTTTTATGCGATTTGAGAAGAAGTGTCAGGAACACCAGTGGCCTCAGGAAAAGTGGGCAGCATTAGTTTCATCAAGACTCCTAGGAAAGGGGCTAAAAGCGTATGATGCACTACCTTTAGAGTCCTGTGAAGTTTATGATGAGCTAAAGAAGGCTGTGCTACGGGCCTATGAGTTACAACCAGAAACTTACCGCTTGAAGTTTCGGGGTGTTACTAAGGGCAAGGATAGTACCTTCCTAGAACACGCCCGGGACTTGTCTGATGCACTACGACATTGGCTGCGTTCTGAGAGGGCAGCTACTTTTGAGGAGTTGAGTGAGCTGGTTCTCTTGGAGCAGTTCTTTAAGTGCACAGGCGGGGACTTAACATTAAATATAAAGGAAAACAATCCTAGAACTCTCCAGGAGGCAGCAGAAATGGCTGACCTCCGACTCATTAATTCGAGGGTGCGGAGCAGCAGCTAGGAGTGAGTCGGGTGCAAAGGATCGTACCCCTCCCGCTCCCAAGAATTTTGATACACATAAATACACAAAACCATGTAGCACTGACAATAAAACTGAACATAAACCAAATACCATCCCGTATAAGAAGTCTAATGGTACCTCCCACTCCCAAAGGAAACCAAAGAGTAAAGAGTGCTTTGCATGTCACAAGGAGGGTCACTTTGCAAATGCTTGTCCGAACAAGCCACCAAACAAGGTTGTGTCATTGGCCCGCAGCATAGGGGTGTCGCCTATATCTTCTGAGTTTGCCAAGGGTAGTTCGTCAGAAGGTGGGACACAGCCTGTGTTCAAGAGTCCGGAAGGCTCGAACCCTGTCCGCGACGTCTTTGGGGGTCATAGAGGGCATGGTTTTGTGAGGTGGGCTGGCGAAAGGCGAGGAGTTAAGCTATTGCGTGATACGGGGGCTTCTCAGACCTTGTTAAAGAACTTTACTGGTAGACCGATTAACGCTGCTCGGGTGGTGGTAGTTCAGGGGATCAATGCTACGAAGTCCTACCCGCTGGTGCGGATGAAGCTGGAGGTGGGTGGTGTGGCGAAGGAGCTGGATGTAGGAATTGTAGAGAACTTGCCTGTTGGGGGCGTCGACCTCCTCCTCGGCAACGACTTTGCGGCGCCTGCTTCTAAGGTTTCACCCTTGGTCGTTGCCGAGAAGGCGGCCGACGTTAGTAGGGAGGAACAGGAGTGGGTTGAGAAGTGTAGCGTACAAACCATGGCGTGTGTTTTGACGCGTTCTCAGACATCCGGAGCCTTGCAGCCACCACCTCAGTCTATCAAACCGCGGAGGAAAGGTCACAAGAAAACGGGAAGTGTTGGTCAATTGGAGAGTTTTGAGCCGGCAGTGTTTCTTGGTGACTCATTATTGGCACCTATGTTAGAGTCTGGAGAGGCCCCGGGGCCTGTCACCGCTAGTGCAGGTGCAGGGCAGGAAGAGACTCTGCGACAGCATCGTTATGCGCAGCGTGAGGAAAGGATGGCTCAGCGGGACATTGGAGGTGGAAATAAATTATTTAAGATGAACTTGGATAATCTCGCACCTGCTGATATATGTTCTTTGCAGCTGGAAGATCCTGAAGTCAGGGCGTGTGGTAATGGTGCTATCGAACTGGAGAGCGATGGGGATGCGCAGCCTGGTGATTTTTTCTTGTCCGAGGGGATCTTGTATCGGAGACATCAGGATCCCAAGAAAAAGTGGGATGGCGGGTCAGGATTAGTGGACCAGTTAGTAGTACCGAGGGTGTGCCGTGAGAGCTTATTGAGATTAGCTCATGATGTGCCTTTGGCAGGGCACCTGGGGGCACGTAAGACGGAGGCAGCTCTGAGCAAGCTTTTCTGGTGGCCTGGGTTAAAGGCGAGTGTCGTGTCATGGGCGTCACAGTGTCACACTTGTCAAGTTGTTGGGAAACCCAATCAGGTCATCCCGAGAGCCCCGTTACAACCCATCCCTGTCATTGGGCCGCCCTTCAGCAAAGTAGTTATCGAAATGGTTGGCTCATTGCCCCCCACTAGTGCCGGCAATAAATTTTTACTAACTGTAATGGATGTAGCAACACGGTATCCAGATGCTTACCCCATGCGCAACGGGATGGCTAAGACTGTTGTCAAAAACCTACTTGTCTATTTCTCTCATTATGGCTACCCTCAGGAGATCCAGTCTGATCAGGGATCCAATTTTACTTCTGCTCTGTTTAATCAGACCATGCAGCAACATGGGATAGTGTCTGTGGTGTCATCTGCCTACCATCCCGAGAGTCAGGGAGTTTTGGAAAGGTGGCACTCGACTCTCAAGAGTATGTTGCGGTGTTATTGCATGGAAAATGGGAAGGACTGGGATCTAGGTCTCCCATACGTTTTATATGCTGCGAGAGAAGTACCTGGGAAGAGCTTGGGATTTAGCCCGAACGAGTTGGTTTTTGGACACAGGGTCAGGGGGCCCCTCCACATAGTCAAGGAGATCTGGGAGGGAGTCACAAAGCCATGCTCGCTTCTAAAGTATGTAGTTGAAAGCCGTGAGAGAATGCTAAAGAGCTTGGAGGTAGCACGTCGGAACCTTAAGAGTTCACAAGCTCAGATGAAGGACAGATACGACCAGAAGGTGAAGCTGAGGGAGTTTGAAGTAGATCAGGAGGTACTGATACTACTGCCTCTGGTGGGACACCCCTTGTCTGCCAAGTATTCTGGTCCGTATCGGGTTGTAAGAAAGGTTTCTGATCTCGACTATTTAGTAGCTACTCCTGATCGTAAGAAAAAGAACCAACTTTGCCATGTAAATCTGATGAAAGAGTATGTGAGGCGCCCCTCCGAGCCTCTCACTGTCCCGGTTTTGATCTGCAGCGATCGTGGTGGAGAAGGAGGAAGGGACAGTCAAGCTGCGGGCGAGGATAATTGGGATTGTCATGTTTCCGCGGATCAGTGGGCGGGGAATTCTAGACAAGTGGCTCACGAGTTGATATTGCACCTGCCTGAGCAACAGCGTGTAGCTGTGCAGCACTTGTTTGATTCAAACCCAGCTGTTTTCGCGGAGCATCCTGGCCTCACTACTCAAGCGGTGCACGATGTCGATGTTGGGGACCACCCGCCCTTTAAATCAGTGCCATACCGTGTTCCCCCTATTAAATTACCAGCACTTAGGGAAGAGCTGGATTATATGCTGAAACGTGGGCTGATTTCTGAGGGTGCAGTAAGGTGGACTTCCCCAGTCACACTGCAGCCCAAACCAGATGGCAAGGTGTGGTTTTGTATAGATTTCCGCAGGTTGAATGGTTTAACCCCCACAAATGCCCACCCTCTCCCTCTCGTGGACGACAGTGTGGATAAGATAGGAAAAGCCAAGTTCCTCACTAAGATAGACCTTGTTAAGGGTTATTGGCAAGTGTCCTTGTCTGAGCGAGCGCGAGAGGTGTGTGGGTGTGTGGTGGACGGTGCCACATATCGTTGCCATGTTATGCCATACGGGCTGAAAAATGCCCCTGCAACGTTTCAGAAATTAATGAACGACATTGTAGCCGACATTCCCAACTGTACGGTGTACCTAGATGATGTCATAATATACGACAATGATTTTAACAGTCACTGTGCTCACATCGGACAGCTTTTTAATAAACTGAATGAAGCAGGTTTGGTGGTAAACCTGGGTAAGTGCGATTTTGCCAAAGCCACAGTTTTGTACCTGGGGTTCGAGGTGGGGATGGGTCAGGTGTGCCCTCCACAGACAAAGATCAAAGCCATCGATCAGTTTCCCCAGCCTACGACTAAGAAACAAATCATGCGGTTTCTAGGTATGATAGGCTATTATCGTCGCTTCATCAAAGGCTATTCGACTGTACTTGCACCTTTAACTGACTTATTATCTAAGGACAAGAAGTTCCGGTGGTCTCCTGAGTGTGCAGAGGCGTTTTCCTTGGTGAAACACCTGTTATGTACCCACCCCATACTCAGGGCCCCAGACTTCAGCAGACCTTTTCAGCTGGCGACTGATGCCAGTGGCGTAGGGGCTGGCGCTGTCTTGTTACAGACAGATGATGAAGGTATCGAACATCCAGTGAGTTTTTACAGTAAAAAAATCAATAGTGCACAAAGGAATTACTCTGTAATTGAAAAAGAACTCCTGGCGATAGTGCTGGCGCTTAGGCACTTCGATGTATATGTTCCTGCTTTCGGACTAGTCGTAGTGGTTTATACCGATCATCACCCTCTGAAATTCTTGAATCAGTTTCATAACCGGAATATGAGGCTGACCAGGTGGTCACTCATGCTTCATAATCTGGACATATGCCATATTGCCGGTTCTGATAATGTGGTAGCGGATTGTCTATCAAGGGTGGATGTTGGTTAGACTGCCACAGGATTGAGGGTTGAGTGTGGAGGAAAATAGGCTGTCACTGTAGTTCAGCCGAGAAAAAACAAATTAAAAAAGCAAAAACCTTATAAAAACTTTATTTTTTATAACGTGTAGAATTTTGTATAAGATGTTGTAGCAGTATCTATGTTGAATGTTTTCGCTTATTGTCGCAAAGTTAGTTGAACTTGCTCGGTGGAGCGCAACAGTCTTTATTTTTTTTATATATAGTGCCTTGTGTCGCAACAGTGTGTGGTACTATGAGAAGCTTTCTGTTAGATATGAAGAACTTAGTCAAGGGTCTTATATCTTGGGAGAGGTGTGACGCTTCTGCATAGTAGCCACGTGCGGGCATGCGCGCGCGTCGGCTGCCCAGCCGTTTAGAAACCGGCTGGTGGCAGCCGGTCGGCAGGCTTTTCCTTAGTATATATCCTACGACAACGTAACTAATGTCTGGGATATTCTTATGTTGTTTCACAGCTTGAAGCTGCCCTTATTCTTAACCAACGCATCTTAGTATATTTTATTCTCGATAGTTGATTGTTTCATTATAATATATAAGATGTAAGTCTAGTGAGGGCGGGAGGAGACGAGCGGGAGAGAGAGACCGGCTTGGGACGTTGCTTCGCTTGCCAGCTTGGGACGAGCCTGAAGCGTTGCCATATGCATTTGATTGCAACGTTAGGCTTAGTTTCGACTCACGCACGGGGTAGAGGATTTTGACCCGGCAACTGTGTTGAGTGTTGCCAAGCATGGGATGTATTCTGCATGCCTAGGGCGGGGTCCAGACAGATTCAAGACTCAGAGCTTACCTCACTGTCGTACCCTTCGGACCCCCTTGATATCTATCCCTCTCAACCCCACTTAGAAACTTTCTCTCTTACTTTGTATACCTTCCTTCCACTACTAAACCAATCTATTTAATTATCCCATCCCCTTGATAGACCTTATATCTATTATTGTATTAACGACGAGCTCTCAGATAACTAGATAGGATTTTGGGCCTTATGCAGAGACGTAATTGTTAATGAGACCTAAGAAGCTTTTTTGTTGTCTCATATTTGGTGGTTTCATGCTTGCTAGTGTGTTCTTGTGTCAGGTTAGCAGGGGCTAGACCGGAGGGGAGGCTTTTTGCGATCCTTTAAGTAAAGTCTGCTGGTGCGAGTCCTGTGGACCCGCACGACTTTACTAGGATACCCGTGGGAGTCTGGGGGCATTTTCTTGTCTGTGTCCCTGGGTGTCTAGTGTTGTGTTGTGTGAGGGCCCTTACCTAGTCCACTCAGCACTGCGCTAGCATGTCTTGCTTTTGTTTTAGGGTCGCCAGGAGAGAGTCAGATACTTGCGATCTGAGTCTCTCAAGAGAGCACCCTTTCAATTAGAGTAATTTGGCGCACAGACCTGGGAACGTCCCTAGGCTAGAGCAGGTGGCTCAGCCCGGGTATCCGAAGCCTATATCCTTCCGGCTAGACCTCTGCCACCTGGCAGATTAACAGCTAGGGGTTTATTATTTCTGTATGCTTGTTATTGTGCCACAGTTTACCGTTTTTGTGAGCATTGTGAGTCAGGGTGTGGCTTAGAGACTCTGTCCGAGCAGGCTTGCCTGACTAAGAGTGAGAAGCACACCTGTATGTGGTTATGTTGCGAGTTGCTGCCTTTATTTAATTATACCTATGCCATTATACACTGTATGGCCTATCACTAGTATTTATTCCTGCTTATGAGTTAAGAGTTCTCTAAATCCGTAACGTACTTTCTTTGCTAAGCATCAGATCCTACAGTAGCCGCATGCAGTTTAGAAACCTGCATCTTGTCTACCTGTACGATGTTTTGAGGACTGTTTGCTTTCACCTTCTTTCACGCAGGGGTGATTAGTTGTATTAATTAACGTAACGTTAAATGTACTTTCTTCTAGTTTGTTATTAAATTGTTTCTGCAATTTAATTCCGTCATCTATCTTTTCCTTGAAGCTTTAAGTCAACTTAATTGTGTGATCTTTTATATAGCCTGCTTGACTATCAGCAGTCTATAGTGCGTGCACCCTGTAACCGAGTCATAGGATACCTCGTTGTCCAGGCAGGACTCTTGACGGTTTAGGGTGGTTTGTTGCCCGTGTTTATAGATAAAGGTTGGATCTAGCGTTTTCCGTTGTTGCTTGTTGCCGCATACCTAGTCCAATAGAAAGAGCCCAGTGTTTATATATCCCAGGACGTAACAGTTGTCTACATCGATGATATTCTTATCTTTTCACAGTCATGGGAGGAGCATCTTTACCAACTTAGATTGCTGTTCTTAAATCTTGCTGATGCCAATCTGGTGGTAAATCTTAAGAAATGCACCTTTGTAAAGAGTACGGTCCAGTATCTGGGATATACGGTAGGTCAGGGGCAGGTTGCACCTCCTCAAGCAAAGGTAGAGTCTATTCTAGAATTCCCAACTCCTAGCACTAAGAAACATATCCAAAGGTACCTAGGAATGATTGGTTATTATAGGCGTTTCATCTTAAACTTTTCTAGGTTAACAGCTCCCCTGACAGATCTTCTCCGTGTGACGCTTCTGCATAGTAGCCACGTGCGGGCATGCACGCGCGTCGGCTGCCCAGCCGTTTAGAAACCGGCTGGTGGCAGCCGGTCGGCAGGCTTTTCCTTAGTATATATCCTACGACAACGTAACTAATGTCTGGGATATTGTTATGTTGTTTCACAGCTTGAAGCTGCCCTTATTCTTAACCAACGCATCTTAGTATATTTTATTCTCGATAGTTGATTGTTTCATTATAATATATAAGATGTAAGTCTAGTGAGGGCGGGAGGAGACGAGCGGGAGAGAGAGACCGGCTTGGGACGTTGCTTCGCTTGCCAGCTCGGGACGAGCCTGAAGCGTTGCCATATGCATTTGATTGCAACGTTAGGCTTAGTTTCGACTCACGCAC